>VWYI01015141.1:106653-162575 GCA_013399455.1 Anthoscopus minutus
CGCGCCGGGCGACACTGGGCCCCGGGGCCGCGGGAAGGGCGGGGGCCGCGGGGCCGCAGCCCGGGGCCAGCACACCCCGTGGCCCCGGCGGGTGCGAACCAGTAAACAAAGTGCAGCCGGCGGCGGGAGCGAAGCGCCGGGCGGGGACGGGGATGAGCCCGGCCACCCCTGGGCCCGTGGCGGGGGGATGAGGGGGGGGGGACTAGGGGGGCAGGGCTTAGGGGCTCACCCCTGCTTAACTTTAAATTAAAAAAAAAAAAAAGAAAAAGAAAAAGAAAAGAGAGAAAAATAAGAGAGAAAAAAAAAGGAAAAAAACCATTTCTGTGCTGTGCAAAAGACACTTTGTACAATTCAAACAGAACAAACTCCATGCACGTGAGTGGGGCTGCAGAACACCCCAAGCCAGGCCTTAGCTCCACAGCACAACCTGGCAAATCCCAACAACAACAGGGCTGGAAATAATACTGATGCGCAAAGTCCCCTTTAGGAGGCGGGCAGGGAGGACTGTCGATGAGCCCAGCCACGGCACATGCAGGATGAGCTTCCGAGCGCTGTAGCTGGGGTCTCGTGGATGCCCGACAGCGGTGGGCAGACACAGATGGGTCGCAGGCAGCGAGGCCACGCTGGCCACCCAGGAGCCATGGGGCTAAGATGAAACAGTCACAGCCGTCAGGGCTCCATTCCGAGTGTAGTAGAACTTGTTAAATGCCTCTTCAAGTAAACAGGTGAGTCTGCTCTGGTCAGCCTTGGGAGAACAAGGATAATGAGGGGTAAGCCCCATGCACTCAAAGCTGAGAGCATGGCTGGAGTCCCCCAGGACAGGGACCTGGTTTATTCCTCTTGCCTCCTCCCTGTGAAAAGGGCTGATGTGGCATAGACCAGTGAATTCTGAGAAAGGAACACAGGCCTATGTCTCGACCTGAGACCCTGCTTACCTCGCTGATGAATCCAAGCTGGACCAGTTCAGCTGCCAGCTCCTGGATGTTGTCGTCTGCAGCACAAGGAAAGGGGTCAGTCCTTGGTCCAAGCATGCTGCTGGCCCCAGTGCACCTCGGCAGGGGCAGAAGGGAACTCACTGGGCTGAAGAAGGTACTTACTGGGCTGCAGGTCACAGCTCAAGTGTCGATTCAACTTGTCTTCCAGTTTCAGCAGCAGTGTCAGCTGCAGGGCAAAGAAACTCTCATGCAGTTCTGTAGGCTGCCATGGCAAGCGCAAAGCAACCCTAGAAACGCCCCTTGGTATGGGAACCACCCCTCCAGAGCCCCACAGGGATCTAACAGAACAGCCACAGCCAGTTCCATCCTGAACTGCAGCTGGCAGCACCATCCTACGCTGGAAGCCAGGACCTGGAGTGCCAGATCAGCAGCAGGCACAGGCCTAGAGCAGTTTCTGGATCTGATGGTGGCAGCTGCAGCAGGGCAGGGCTACCCCGGGCATCAGCAGCACATCAGAGCCACTAGCCCTGCACAGCCGCCCCAGCCTCCCCCAGCTCAGCCAGAGGTAGAAACATACGTGGTGCTTCACGCCTTCCTCCACGGACTCAATGTTGCACTGCATCAGCACCACCTGGAACACAGGCACAGACCCCATGAGCAGCTGCCCCACACCCCTGCCTGGTGATGGGAGTGTGAGGAGAGCCTCTGGTGTTTACCTTGCGGGTCTCCACCTCAGCGGGCTCTGGAGTTGGGGTTTTCACTGATGGGGGAACAATAGGAGATTTCACCACCACCTGCTGGGGCTGCTGGGGTCGTGGCATCCCAAAAGCTGTGAGGGGATAGATTCCATTCCTACAAGGAAGAAGCATCATCTGAGGTTATGCATGTCCAACATTTTTCCAGTCTCACAAACAATGGAAGGTGTCTTTTAAAAAGCCCCTCTTACCTCACATCCTCCAGGAACTTGTCCAGCTCCAGTGCAGGAGATTGTGAGAAGCTGGAAAACAAAATGTCCTGAGATGAGAAATCGTCTCACAGCATCATCCACTTGGGTCCCCTGGGGTGCAGTTTCAAATCCCCAAGTCCTGGGCTGTGTCCACAGGCAGGATGGGTGCGGACGGAGGCAGCCACTGGTGTGACAAGCTCTTACCTTCCCTTAAGGGCATAACTATCTACAGGAGCTAAGGATGAGGCAGCAGTTAAGGCACAGTCAGTCTCACATCCCTCAGAAGTGTAATGCACAGTTATTTGGAGGGCGGCCCAATGACTGTTCCTGCTGAGCTGTTTCACAAGCACCTGCCATACCAGGGCCCTGGTTGCAAAAAACACTTGCAAACCCTCTCAAGGCTGCTCTAAAGCATTCCAGAGATGAGGCAAGGACTGCAAAACTGCTGGAAGCCTGACAAGATATTCACAAGTGCTTTATGGGCAGCACACCTGCCTCAGCTCCCAGACCACTCCAGCTTCTCCCACACCCCCAGCAGCTGGGATCATCCCATCCTCTAACACAGCAGTAGTTTTCAACAAAAATTTAAGATTTTTTTCTAGCAGCTTGGTTTTCATGGCAGTTTGATTAACCATCCAGAAATGATGCTGACATTGCAAGTCATTGCTGCTTCTTTTCCTTTTCCAGCACCTCTGAGGTATGGCACTACCAAAAATCAAGCTCCAGGCTGGCACTCACAGACAGCCAAGCCCACAGAGACTGACATCCCATGTATGTAAGGATCTCTCTTGCACAGTTTTGGCTGTTCACTTATTTTTCTCCATTTTGAAACTTTTATCAAAAACATTCCAAAGGGAATTTCAGACTACTGTTTTCCAGCACTACGACAACTGGAACATCAGCTTTTGGCACTGTCTCTATGGCTCAGAGAGCTGCTTATATGGACATAGCTGTTCTTTGTCATCTTTGTTACTCTTGCTCAGCAGCCTGAGCATCCCAGAACTCTGGGCTCCCCTGGAAGCACCCATGACTTCTCTGGGAATACAGTAATCACATCTAAGGCTTCAGCTAATCCCTTAACTAGCAAAGGTTTTATTATCCAAAATGTACATCATTTTTTGGCACTCTGCTTCATATGTACTACAGTCAGTCCCTCAGGGAGCCACCCCTACAGTGTAAATAGTGCTGTGTGTTACTGACAGCTGCCTCAACTGCCTTTCCCTGTGCATAGAGTGCAATAAGATGCTCCATTAGGAAAACACTGAGGAACCTTTTCTCTGAAGCGCTGGACTCCATCTGGCTAGTCTGTAATTGGTCAGAGCACTTCCCCAAACTGTTCAGCCATGTTTTGCTGGGGACTGCTCCAACTACAGTGTGCTCATTTCATCTGTCCATTTGAGGAACAATTCATCTCAGCTGCACAGAATCTGCTCCCAGGAAACAGGGGCAAGGTCTCCTTCCCCCCAGAAATAATCCTCCCCAGAAGTGTGAGTGCTCAGACAGTGACTGCTCCTTCACCTCCAGCTCCACCAGCTCCCACTAGCACCCAGTCAGCAGGGAAACACCAACACTGAGGTGATGGGCAGAGTCCCAGTGCTCACACCAGTGCCCCAGCACTGCTTCCTTGAGCACACCACGGGGACTCACATCATCTTGACTCCTTCCCTGTCCTCATGATTGATCTCTGCCAACACTGCGTTCATGTCGAGGTTTTTGGTCATCTCTTCTAAAGCATTTTCAGGAATCATATCTATTAAAAAAAAAGGAGTAACTTAGAGCAATTGCTGTTCCTCTCCAGCCTCAGAAAAGCAATGAAAACTGCAAAGGTCTTATGCTCTCAGGGCAGGTCAGGCACCATGGCCCTCCCAGCCCCACAGCAACCACAGCTGTGTCTGACAGCTAGGTGTCCTACAGAGCAGCAGGGGATGGGGAGGGGTATTCCCAGGGTGCCAGCTCACTGGGCTGAGCTCTGGCAGCTCAGAAAAGCTCTGCAGAGCACTGACTCACATGGGGATGTGGCTCCCAGGGCTCTGTACTCACGCTGGTGCCCAACGATGCAGTGAGCAGCCAAGAGCTTCAGCGACGGCACCTCAAACAGCGCCTGGTGGAACAGGAGCTCCCGGGCCGTGGGGCGCCTGCCAGGGTCCTGCTCCAGACACTTCTGAATGAACTCCTAGAGACAAAACCCACATGAGACAACAAGCAATGGCACCAGAGCAACGCAGGGCACCAAGCCCCCTGGCTCACCCGCTGCAGGGGGTCCTCCAGCAGCTGGATGGCACTGTTGATGGCCTCCTGCGGCACATAGGATGACTCCCCATTCCCCTGGATCTCCAGCACCGCCATCTGCAAACAGAGAACAGAGCATCAGACTCCACTGGGAATGACAGACTGCATGGGAGACAGGCTCAAGGAGACCACTGCCAAGCATGAGATCACCACAGCCAAGCTGCTTGGGGGTACTTAAGGTCACATTTGGAGAGACAGAGAGAATGGCTGCCTCATTACAACAGCTCACTGCTAGTACCCCAAGACTGCCAGGGAGCCCTGGCAACTCTGCCAGCAACAACCTGGACAGTAAGTGTCTCCATTTTGAACCTCATGATCCATTGGCCTGTTATTCTTTTTGATAATTCCATAATGAAGCAGTGACTGGATCACTGCCAGCATCTGGCAGCATCCCCTCTGGCTCTGCATCACAGAACAAGAGCAAGCACACAACACATCAAGAATGGGCTCCAGCCAACTACACAGACACTAATTCCGAGCTAGGAAAGGCTGGAAAATATTGCAGAGAATGTCTCTGCATTCAGCTCAAGTTTTTCTCCTGAAAGTTGCATCTTTCCACAGTCCTCTTCCCGCTTCACTAATGGAATGTGCAGCACAGGTTTAGAGTTCCTTGTGTTGGCTCTTTCTGACAATTCTTCTCAGAAAATACTCCTAACAACAACTCCCATTACCTGGTCTTGAACCTACTGATTGCAAGGACAGAGGAAGCAAGAAGCTGCTACAACCAGGTATGTCAGACTCACATCAACTGCAACCTGCACCTCTACCAGATGGGTACAAGCTGGCCCAGAAAAAGTGATAGACTACAGCTGTCCTCTGCTCCAAACACCACCCCAGGCATTGGTCACCTATGTGGACATTACTTAACAGGTTGCAGCAGTGACTATTCCTTCCAGCCAGTGAGTCTGACTTCAAGACCGGCCAAGACCCGCTAAGTAATTCGCTAAGTAATTAATTACCCGTTAGGAATTTTGGGAAGAATTGCATATCACTGAGCCATTTACTTCTTAGTGAGGCACCTGGGGGAGCCTCCATAGGGATCCCTCCAAGGCAAAGTGCTCTGAGAACAAAACACACTTATCACCAAGCAAACCCAGAATAGCCACAGCCTTTCCAACGCTATCTCTTTCCTCAGATTCATCATCTCTGTCCCACGGCCTATGTTCAACACTTACCTCTAGTGCACACATCCCAAAGGAGTAGATGTCCACAGCAGTGGTGACATTGGTAACTTCTGTAACACAGAAAGCATTATTATCAGTCAGCTCTGCATGCAGCAGCAGCACCACTCTGCACCAGGCTGGGACGGTCCTGCAACTTCTCCCTCCTCTGCTACCAAACAACAGAGGAGCTGAAGCATTTCAGCAGAAAAATGGCTCAGAAATGTTAATGTGGCATCTTTCAGGAGCCTGGAACTGAGAACAGCTTGGAAGCATCAGAAAGGCCAAAAAAAACCCCAGATGTGCAGCCACAGCCACACCATACCTCCATATTCCGGGGCAAAGAAGTGCAGATTCTTCTGCTCCTCACGACAGGTCTTCACATGGTTGTTAATTGTGTCTGGTGCCACTAGAAGAAAACCAGGAATGCTTAGGATACAGGAAACCATAGCCCATCCCTGATGAAACCCCAGAGAACACCTGCAACTCCAGGCCCTTGGTGCCCAAAGGGGCAGAGTGGTGGCACTAAGGTGAGTCTTCACAGCCTTCATCTCTTGTCACCTGCCCTGACCCAACACATTCCTGCATTGCTTCCTTGGCAGCTCAGCATCACTCCAAGGGCAAACCTGGAGACCACAGCTGCTGCCTACTGGGAAGTCAAGGTGGGAACAACTCCCAGTTGATATGCCTAGCTTCAATCAGATCTACAGCATTTGTCACAAGCAACTCATTCTGAAGAGCAGCCTGAGGAACACAGAGATGTCATGGTCACTACAATTGGTCACTACCTCGGAGTTCTGGGAGGATGGACCTACCAGGCAAGTCTCCATGTTCCAGGAGGGTGCTGGTACCAAAGTGCCTCCAGAGAAAAATCAAGCCAAGCTGCTGAAGGGAGGGAGGTGACCACCCAGACAGCAGAACCTCCCAGCAGCCAGCACCTCCACAAACCTTGGAGCTAAGGGGAGGAAATAACTCGCAGCCACAAGAATAGTGAGCAGAACACTAGTATGGATCCCCATGAAAGATAAGCCCTTGGGACAGCCACCTCTGCAGCTGTTTGCAGAGTAAACAACTCTCCAAAACCAAGCAGCTGTCTCTGCCAGGGAGAAACACCGAGGTGGGTAGGGAACACAGAGCCACCACACATTTGAAGCTTTACTCTCACATTGGAATGTGCACAGTCCCAGAGTCTCAGGCCTATGTCCCACCTGGTCACCCCCTGGACAATCACAACTGGTCCTCGTCTGTACTGGCACAATGTGGGCTCACATGGGACGTGCCAAACTACTTGTATTTTTCCACACTGAAGATGATTCCCAGCTGAGTGACGAGTTACCAGTTCCAGAGAGATGTTCTTTGGGCTCTAGTCAGACAAGAAGGGCCTTCCTTGGTAACTCAGCTCAGCCTTGCTGCATGGCACATACCAAATCATATTACCCAGTCCGAGCACTGGGAGCAGAGCTCGCTCCAATAGCTGGGGCATGTTTACCAACCAACCATTCACAAGTAACTGCCTTCTGTTCCCTGTGTTAGCTCTGATCCTAGGAGTCCAGCAAGATGACTTCATTCCTAGCGCTCACCTGTTCGCAGACATCACCAGATCTTCACATCACCAAGCAGCATAAGCTACATTCTTTGTCTTTCTCCTAAACTTGTTCTGCTTTCCCTGACCGCTTTAGACAAGTTCTGGCCAGGGCCATGTACCACCACATCAGTTCTCTCACCTGGCAACTCTGCCCCAAAGGATCTCAACACTCCCCACATGACAAGTGGCTTGAAGTCTCTCTCAAGGAGCAAATGCCTGACCCTCATCAGCACCCAAATGATGAGCTCTGACTTCTAATCACCTTAGTATTTTGTACTCCTGTGTCAGTTACAACTGGAGTTTGCACAGTCCTCTGCACTAGACTGGACATGCTGCTGGAGCCAACCCCTCAGCCTCAACCCTGTCACCACACATCCATGCAGTGCCAGACTTGTCCACCACTCTAGGTTCTCATACCAGGCCTTCTAAGGAGAACATTTAAGGCTTCAGAAACCCTTCAGTTCCAACATCAGAATTATATTGTTGTTTATGGTATCCTGGATGTCTCTGTGCCCAGTGCAGTGTATGGGAACTATCATACAGGTGTTTGTGATACTTGTTAAACCTCAGCTACTACAGGCATGTCAGAGGAACTCCCAGTGACAAACTAGACAATCTGGGGAGAGAAAGTAACTTATTTTTTAACTCTTCTATTCATTCTGCCTTTCTTATCAGTACAATGCATTTTAAGAGGAAACAGGGACCAAAAACCCAGCCACCCACTACTGACAAATATGGAGCAGAATCAGCCAAGGAAAGTCACCCTCCACACAATGTCGTGATCAGCTTCATTCTCCAGTGTCTCTAAATCCTGTTATGACCACGTGTTGGATAGCAAGGGCCAGTTCACTACCCAGGCTGTTCTTGGCTCCTGTGCCCATTTAAGGACAGGGATGAGAAAATAATCAACCACAGAACATATTAGTAAACAACACAGTAACCTCAGTGGTGACGGCTGTAGCACTTCCATACCAGACAGGCAGGTAGAGTGGAAGTCTAGCCCAGCGTCCATCTAAAGTGTCCTTATGAGGTCCAGCCAGCCTTGAAGGTCCTACAGACCTTCTGCAGTAGCACCAGCACTTCTGGAAAGAACAGGGCTCACACTGTCTGTGGGACCCTCCCAACTCCGATAGACAGAACTGACACAGGTAGCTCTCAATTTGCTGCTGTGGGTCAGCCAGGGACCTGTCTCCTCTGGGTCTCTGGCCCTGGTATTTCTTGCTGAGTCCCACTGGAGTGTTTTCTCATCACTGTCGCAGAGATTGGTTCTGCAGCTGGGTTTGATCAGCAACACCTGGCAGGGAATCTACCTGTTCCAGCCATTTATATCCCAGATCATGTGCAGCTTGGCTGAGGTGACAGGCATCACCTCACTGTTATTGCAGAGCTGAGGCAGCACAGGGTCAATGACATCAGACCCCCAGAATCTCCTATGTGTCTCAGAGCTAAGTAGGGACAGCCCTGCCAGACACAGTCCTGCTCTATGCATCACTGACAGCACAACATGCTTCTGAGGTCAGCTCTGAAAAACTTCCTGCAGGTACAACACAGCAGGCAAAGTGCTGTTACAATTGTGACAGGATTTTAGATGGGAAGACAAGAAACTTTGGGTTTGGTGTGGTCACTGTTTCGGGTCATCTTGATGCATGGGCCACTTAAGCACTGAAGCCTTGAGAGCTTCACCTGAGCCTACATTTTAAACCAACCTTCTGACTGTACAAGGTAAGAACACACACCTGAAGTCACCTCTGACACATGCTCTCCTGCCTGAGTCACACATGGCTTCTATCTGCAGCTTTACACCTATTTCTGTATTCTCAAACTGTCTCCATGCTGTGCATGATGGGAGGGATGAAGGCTGAGGACAGCCAAGTGAGACAAATGATGAAGACCACAAAGGAAGGTCAGATAACCAACAACAACGAATGTCTTTCTCAGCCACAACAAGGTGACTACAAGGGGCAGATTACAAGACACAGCCCCATATGATTGACAGGTCTAGTGGGCAGTTAGCAGAGATTAATTTTAGAAAAAGGTTCAGCCCAATAGTGTCTGAGCAGGGCAGGTGATGGGAAGAGATGTGAAGCACAGTAGAGAGTAGGACAAGCAACCTGTCTTTGGCAAGCTGAACTCAATCTGACAGCAAAAGCATAAAAAAGATAATCGGCATTCCTACAGGAACATACTGTAGCTGGGCAGACTTCTAAAAAATCTCAAGAACATGTAAAAAGAGCTGGCCAGAGTAAGTGGCCACTGTGTTAGCAGTGCCAGCCAAGGAATGCCATGCAACAGTGGCATTCCTTCCTAGCTGTCCCCACAGCAGGTTTGGCAGAGCTGCCTGGGCATCCAGCCCTCTGCTCTGGAACACTCCATACTGCAGAGGACATTTCCCTCTTGTGCCGTGTCCATCTCAAACCTGCCTTTATTCTGCACTAAGAACTTCCTCCCTGCAGGCAGGAAAGGTGGCTTGTCCCACAGTCCCCCCATGGCCATGTCCCACAACTCTGCCTCTCCTCCCACAGCAGCCACTGAGCTGCCTGGGCTCTTGCAAGCATGTGAGCATGCTGCAAGGCAGAACACAACTCCACTCCTCAGCAAAGAGCTCAGTGCCCTGTCCAACAGAAAACAGGTGGAAACCAGGTACCAGTGACAAGGATCAACAACTGAACTCTAGGATTGTCCCAGGCTTGCTGTGCAACCCAGCAATGGGAAAATTAACTGCTGTACCACCAGGGACCCAAAATTATTATCTGAGCCCAAGACCATCTCTGCAGCTATAAAGGGGTGACCACAGGGCCAGGAGAGGTATAAGGCCACATTATTATCCCCTGCACTCACACGCCCCAGACATTTTCACCCCTCCAAAAGGGTACAAGATTGTACAAACCCACAACGTTACAGTTTGCCTTCTCTGCACACAGTGATGACAAAAGCTTATTTATTAAGGAGAGCAAGGCCTATAAAATAAGGAACTAGGAAGCTATTTGGCAAAAAATGAAGCATGCAGCCATTAAACACGGAGTCAAACAGGAAGAAGCACCAGATTTCTGCTGATCACAGAATAAAAGCTCCCTACAGCCCTCAGATCTGTATCAGGGATTGCAAACAGTGTTTGCAAAATGTTTGCAACACTGAGTCACCAGAAGCAACAGGATTTTATTATTTTAACAGTGGAGCATCATTAGCTGAAAGGGCAAATAGATTCAGTGTATGAAAAGTTCACTACACACTGTTCCCAGTAAAGCTCCCCATGTGCTCACACTCATAGGCACTACTGATATGGCTTCCCACCAGGAAACCAACCCCTGCTAAAACACTGCCCATGGTTCCCTCCAGAGAAAACACTGCTGGAGCAGAATTGGTGGCACTGGCAATAGAAAGTTAATGCCACACAAAAACTGGAGAAGGTTACTCTCCACAGAAATTAATGCAGAATCAAAACCATGGCATGGTTCATACTGGAAGAGACCTGCCGAGGTCACCCTGTCCAACCCTGTTCCTGTTCCAGAGCTGGTTGCCCAGGACCACGTCTAAATGGCTTCTGGGTAACACCAAGAATGGAGGCTCCATCACTGGTGCTTGTGCCACCACCACCCTGAGAATGCCTGGGGTGCAGAGGGACTCTCTGGGGTGCAGCCTGTGCTGTGGCCCCTGGTGCTGTTCCCAGAGCCCCGAGCTCACCTGCAGACCCCTCCCTCAAGGTGCCCCAGCCAGGGATCCCCAGGCTCACCTGCAGACCCCTCCCTCGAGGTGTCCCAGCCAGGGATCCCCAGGCTCACCTGCAGACCCTTCCCTCGAGGTGTCCCAGCCAGGGATCCCCGGGGCCGCTCTGCTCCGGGCTGAGCAGCCGCAGCTCCCTCAGCCTTACCCCGGCAGAGCCGCTCCAGCCCTGCAGCATCACAGGGTGCTCGGCGGGCTCTCCCCAGCCTGTCCCTGTCCCTCATGTCCTGGGGAGCCAGTGCTGGGCCCGCTGCTGCAGGGTGGCTTCACAAGCACTGAGCAGAGGGCCAGGACCATCCCCTCCCTCCTCTTGCCTAATGCAGCCCAGGGCATCATCAGCTACTTTTGGGGCCGGGGCACACACTCCTGTCAATGAGCCACAGAGGCACATGATCATATTTCTCATGAAGCAGCAGGTGATATTTTTACATTTGAAAGAATACTTAAGTGTCCTAAGTTGACATGTTTGACCACATCCATTACACAGAAGCAGAAAGTGGAAGTAGGTAGAGAAAGAAAAACAAGAACAGATAAAGGAGAGCTGTAAGATTAGTACCTGTCAATCATGGCTGCATGCACGCTCTTAAACAGGGACTTAGTTGGTTATTGGCACTTTATCTGGAAGAGTTCATGACACAAACAACTTCATCCCTAACAAAGCGCATCGGGCGATCTGAAATTTGCACCCAAAACCAAGTTCCACGTTTCACTGACCACACAAACCCCTGCTTGGGCTACACCATCTAACTGCAATGCAATATTGATATGAAAAAGACAGACGTGTTCACAGCACAGGGCAAGAATTACATGCAGTCAGAAGAAGACATTCACTGAAATGCTACAGATTGAGCTACTCTGGAGGAATCATCTGCTCCTAGAAGACAGATGTACACTGGAAAACATGGCCTCGGAAACATGACTGAAAATGATCATCTGTTGTGATCAGCTCTGCTTAACAGAAGCCGGGATTGAACCAATATAAATGCACATTGTAAAATGCAATTAGGGTCCACAAGATGAAGAATTTCCAGTACAACTTTCCCAAATTTCAAACTCCACATCTTTGATTATTATTGTTCCACAACATGCCAAAGGGACCTTGGGAGATTTAACCTACAGCAAAGCTCAACCTTGGAAGCAGGTGCCAGAGTGCAAACTCTGGGTGGCCCACACAGCTCCAGACCTAAACCACAAACCTGTCCAGGTTGGGAGGGATCTCTTGAGAAGACAGCTCACCCCCTGCTCAGGCACCACAGCCTGCCCTTGCTTGTTTGCGTCAGTGATCTTTTCACAACTGGCGTGAAGGAGCCTCCTAAACTGCTGAGGTTCCCAAAGCCTTCAACCAAAAGGCCTTGAAAGGAGGAGACATCTGCAACTGCTGTGCTAATATGAGAATGGGTGAATGAATACCTGGATGGCTATAATCCACATGCCCATACCCATTAAGAAGTCATATAAAATCAGAGAAAAAGCATAGCTGAACAAAACTGAAGCAGCAATGCCTTCAGTGCAACATATAACTATGACCTCAGAAAATGGATGTTTCATAACTTGGAGCACTAAACAGAGACATTTAAACTTTTTAAAATATCTTACTTAACTGAAAACAACAACCTGTCTAGATGATCATAATTTTCTGGTGTTTTCATGAATGAGGTGAATCACAGCAGCACACAGAGGGTATACTGAGCTAGGGAAGTAAGTACTAGGTTCAAGAGCCGTTTTTTAGACCTTCTGCAAAATAAAAATGAGTTTACTACTATCACAGCATAGAAGAAGGAAATCTTTGCAACAAGGCCACCAAGGTCACCAGTTCTTACCACTGATTTGGACCTTAAAAATCCCACCACCCTCCCCGAGACTTACACACTGAACATGTGGTCAGGAGGAGGCAGGAACTTCCAACATGGACAGAACCTGTGGACTGCCACTCAGCCAGGACAGCTCCTCCTACTTTAAACTCTGTGCTTACACAAAACCTCAGGACAGGTCTCTGGAACTGTTCCTGCCACTCTAGTAATCACAGCAGCAGCTCCAGCATTGCAGCATTACAATTACAGCATTGTACTAGCACAATTAAAATCAACCTCACGTAGTTCAACAGTTTCTCAAGAACAACCCAAATGAGAAGTGCCTTCACTTGGAGACAGGCTTTTACATCAAGAGTTTCACAGACAACAAAGACCCATGGCAAAGCTTTTTTAAAAAGCCAGCCTCTCAAAAAAGTAGCCTGGATCCAACCTTGGACTTTCTGGAGCCTTCTAGACAAGAAGTTCCATTCAAAACTATTTCCTTGCCCAACTGCATTCCCAGCAGCACCTGTAGTCACAGACAAACCTTACAAATATCTGCCTTAGTTTTGTCAAGTTTCTAAGGAACCAAAACTGTTTGGCTGGGTAGAGAATGTTCTTGACTCATACATAAAACTGTAGTAGAAAAGCTAAACTAATTAAATTCATGTTACATCTTCCTAAATCAATGCCAACGTGCCATTTTCATGGCAGATTTTTCCGTGTCTGATGACTTCAACTCTCCATTATTTTCCCTTTAAAAACCACACCTGCCATAGTTGAAAAAATAAAAAACCCAGATCCAAGATGTCCTGCTAGCCTCTTATTTCTACATCACCTCAGGTGTCTGTCTGTTAAGAATGTGGAAATCAGCATGTCATTTAAAGATCAGGCAACCAAATCCAAGGGAGTGAAGTGATGACTAAAGTAAGTTATAAAAGTATGTCACTCACAGCCTCATTAGCTCAATGCTCAAGCAAAACGGGAGCCTTACACCCTAGATTTAGTGTTGTCAAACCCAAATCACTGTTCAAGATCTAAGGCTTAAATAATCCCCAGCTCTCATGCCAACAGTACCTCCTGGTACAACAGACTGTTAGAACAAGTTTGCAACTAACCATCCAGGAAAGCTCAGTATTCCAGGGCCATCTGATGCTATTCCAGCACAGGTGAAGTACCACAGCATCTCCTCATGCCTGCAGAATGCTGGTTCAGGCTTCTCATGTCCTTCTAGAACCAGGGCCTTTGGTTCTGCTCACAGGGGTGACTTGATTTTGGAGAAATAGCTGGCCAGCCCTCAGCCTTGCTGCCCTCAGTGCAGCTGAGCTCAGGCTCAGTCAGATTCTTGTTCTGCAGGCCTGCTCCTGGACCAGTCTGCTTGCTGCCGCTCTGCCGTCCCACAGCCATCCCCAGGGACATCTGCCCTCCTTAGGACTCCAGCCCTGACTGCACCACCATCCCCTCAGCTACACCAGATCCCAGACTGAGCTTTCCAGGAGCCTCTGCCCCACTGACGATGCAGAGTGGCACAGCACGTCCTCCTGCAACACCTGGAAGGCACAGAGCCCATCTGGTCAGGCCCTTGCCCTTTCCACCACTTCAGATGATGGTTGGTAGGTTCCCAACTCAGTAGAAACAAACTCTAACCATCGAGAATAACCCTGATGGCAAAAAATAAATAATTATTTTAAATGTGAACATGGTGTTCTATGCAATAGGGTTACAAATTACAGCACTCTAATCCTTCTCTGGCTCCCACCAGCCCAACTCCCTCCTCATACACACAGATCTCCCCAAAACCAGAGATTTATCTGAGGAAACATCAATAACCAAGCTTACTTCAATCCAGGGACTCATTTGGGGCAGGAGGGATCTGGCCATCAGGAGCCAGGCACATTCACTGAAACATTCATCTTAAAACCAACACATCTAAAGAGTTCAAACTACAAGCAAGCAATTGGATAGCCAAGCACACAGTGGGGGCTAGTCCAGGGCTGGGTCCCAGCCAAGGGCAGCAGAGCAGCAGCGGGGAAGAGCCTAATGGATGTGGGAAGTTCAGCTGGGAAGAGCTCAGAACAAGGCATGGCTTGTCGACATGCAGGAGCCAGCATGCACAGGGCCCGTGGACTAGCACACGCTAAGAACATGGAGAGGGAGAAAACTAACAACCAGGAGACTTCACAAAGGGTAGTGCTCCCTCTCTGTAAGGCTCTGGCCAAGAGCACAAGGAACTGTTTGCATCCCAGCACAGAACACGAGCTCTCCAAGCAGGATGCACCTAAGCCAAACAGTTTTTACACACAGCCTTATAGCAAGGGAACACTAAATAGATCAGTGTGTATGTCTGTGTGCTACAAATATAGATACACACACATATATATATAAATATATATATACAGATACACACAGAGATAAAATCATGTACATGACATAAGTGGAGTCACATCACAGGAGCGGAGAAGTTTGCTCACCATTAGCAAATATCCTATGAAAGACTGTTGTAACAGAGCAGCCCGTGAGCGGGAAGTAAAACGAGATAAAGTCAATGAGTTGGTGAACAGCAAAGCACTTACATCCATAGAGACAGCTGGGTCAGAGTCAGGGCACACAGGGACAGGACTGAGCACTGGGCCCTGCCTCCAGCCACCTCTTCCACCTAAGGAACACCAGGGTTTCTGCTTGAGAACCAGACCAGGCAGGGGAGACAAGGCATCTCTGACCAAGCAGAAGATTATGGCTGACTCTGAGACCAAGAAGCTGGAAATTCCGGTTTTCTGTGAGTGTTCTACAGTCCCACCCACCCCACCTCTTCAGCAGAGAATTCCCTTTCTCTACATCCCAGCATTTTCTGGCCACAGATCTCAGCAGGAGAACCCACACTTACACACCTGGCCACATGATGCCACAGCAGAGCTAACACCCATAAGAGTCATGGCACTGACTGAGCAGACACAACTAAACACAGACTGAGCCTAAGGCCAGGTGTAGTGCAGACAGGAGATGCATTAGCAGCAGTGTCTGGAGGCACAAGTGGGAAATCTGCAGTGCCCTCCATCAAGGTCTCACTCAGCATATGCTGATACATTGCCATGGCTCAGAGGCACCAGAGGACACTGGCACCCTCCAGCTTGAGGCCTCCCTTCTGCTGGGGCACTCCAAGAGCTGCCCAAAAGGGTTTTTAATTCAAACACATCACTTTTTCCACCTGTGAATAGTTCTTACACTGCCAGTGAGAATTCCAGGAGCAGCTCCAACAATGCCAACACAAGGAGGCAAAAGCACCAGGCACCCTGTCTGTACACACTGTTCTTCCCACACTCAGAGCAGCTGCAGCCTGTCTCAGGAACACACCTGGCAGCACATCCCCGTGTCAGACAGCACAGACACCCACAGAGGCACCACTGGGCTGCGTGTGGAGTACACAGGGCACAACCTGGACTTAGCACAAGGAATGCTTTCATCTGACCATGGCTACACAAAGCAGGTGGAACATTCCAGTCTCTGGGAATACCAGTGGCAAGTTTAAGAGCTGTAAGTGTCTTTCCTATCCTCATGAGAAGTTCTCCAAAGCCCTCCACTCATTTGAAACTTTTCCTCCTTAAATCTATTAAGTGCACTGTATGGCAGTGGAAAAAAAATTAGCAAATGAATGGATTACGGATGGCTTTTGCATTTAAGCAGTATGCAAAATCTTTTCTCCTTCCCACTTCCTTTTTCTTCCACAGCTGACCCCCAGCACACAGATTTACAAACTGAACAGAAACAGTGATCAGTCTAGCCAGTGCACATGCTTCTGCATCTGAGGGAGCAGTGGGAGGCAAAGAGCTGTTCCCACACCTGAGCACACATCACAGGAACTGCTATCAGAAATTTCCCATGTGACACTGCTCTTCTGGCACACCCCCTGCAGCAGACAGCAGGATGTCCTGCAGTGCACACCAGTAGATGCCTTAGCCAGGTTTTTGCCCCACATTCAGCAAGTATTCTCTTTGCCAAAGCCACAGGGAGAGGAACTTCAGGAGAAGCACCCAGCACAGTACTGGGGATAGAGACAGCACCAAAAGCACAGCTCACAGTGCACTGAATCCTTGTCCCCCTAAGTCCACAGAAATCACAGTCCTGCTGCCTTTAGGTAAACACAGGGAAGCACTCAGATACCAGCCAGCTGTACAAAACAAGGACGTGAAGCAGCAAACATGACCCTGCAGCAACTGTCATGCCAGGACCCAAAACTCAAACCAAGCCCACCTGGCATGGCAAAGGCAGCAGCGCCAGGGAGAAAAGCTAAAGCTCCAACACAGACGGCAGTCCTGGGGATTTAGCTTTGCATTTTCTGGTTGGGTGGGCTCTGCAGGAATAGGAATACATCCTGCAACACTGCCAACTCTAATTCCAGCCTGCAATGCAGCCACAGTTTTCCCATCTGGAGGATTCATCTTTTGAACACAAGCCCATTTGCACTCACTTATGTTTTTATTTAGGAAAGGACCAGAATCTTTTAGATAAATTACTTCTGAAGGCAGGTCACAGCTGTGGAGCAGAGAGGTCTGCTCAGGAACAGCTGCACATGAGCACTGCATCTGCAGACACACTCCAGCACATCCTGTGCAGCTCTAACAGCACAGACACCCACTTCTTGTGGCATGAGCACATGTATGTGACTGGCACATCCCTCCTGCTGCACCTGACAGAAGCAAAGCTTTGTGAAACTGAAGGGAGCAAAGGTGTAACTGTGCTGAGGCCACCATTTGTACCCCACACCTGAAGAGCCACCCTCCTTCTACACAACATCTAAACAGCACTTGCATGCTCTGGGAATGGCAGATCTGATGACCTGCAGGATCTCCCTCTGGTGAAAGCCGTGGCTACAATGCCAGCTCCATGGGTTTGGTTTTACACGCAGCACTGGCTGCCCCGCAGAAAGATGGCAGCTGCATGATACTTTGAAACTCAACTAAAAAAAGGGAATTTCTTGAGTACTCAAGTCTTCCCATCAGTCTGAACTGAATGCCAGGGAGTTTGCCAGCATACAGGTACTGTATGCTCACTCTTGGAAATCTCTCCCTCTTGGACAAAGTCAGGAAAACACAATAAAGTCTGTGTGATGACATGATGACATCAGCTTCTGTGAAGAGCAAGTCCCCAAGTTTACAGGCAGGTTAGGAGCAGAGTGCTCCTTCTGCCATGACCCTGTCTCCCTGCTACAAGCATAAATCTGCTACCCCAGTTCTGGAACAAAACAACAACATAGGAGCTCCTTGATGGGAAGAAAAGCCACACGTCTGCAGCTGATGGAGAGGCTATTTCTGAATGACAGGAGATGCAGAGCATCTTTCCCTGTATACTGCCACATCAAAGCAGAATTCACACAGACAGTAGCTCCAGGAAAGCAAAGACCTATTCTTCATATTGAGAATACTTGCAGAAGTTGAACAGCAGATAGCAAAGCTGTCCCTTGAAAGGTCACGTCAAGATGTGATATAATGCATCCTGACTGCAGACAGATTTTTAGAGACATTGGAATAGCAAGAGAAACCAGAGCATGCAAGGATGCTCTGCACTGCCAGGAACATCACTGCTTGCTTATGAAATAAACAGTTTTGGCACAAGGTGGCTGCCCAAGGAGGGTATGCCTGTGCCAAACAGGCCCAGGGCAGCTCAGTAGCCTGAAGGCAGGCCCATGGGAGGCATGCTGGATGAGAATGTCAGGATAAGCCACTCACTGCAGTTAGAGTCTGTCCACTTTATTATAAACGTGGGTTTCTACAAGCAGCACTCATGGCTTCATAGAAACAGCTCTCCAGGCAGCTCCCAAAGCTCCACAGTGCTGGGAGGAAAACTCTCTGTGCATGAACATGAAAATCTGCAGAGCAGATGAACCCACAGATTATGTGCCTGCAAAACTTCCACGTTTCAGCATCATTTCCTGTGTCATCCCCTAGAGACAAAAACCTAAAAAAGAGGCCAAAAGGCCAGCAGTACCCAGAATCCATCTTTTCTGCACCTGACAAAGGTCCAATCACCAGTGAATTCTGCTCCCAGTCTTTAGCACATCTAATGTGAAGGTGGAGAAGCACATGTACACACATGTCTATCATGCCAGGGAACCTGGGAAGGAGCAGATGCCTTTTTCTGTTTGGGCACTCTGTCTGCTAGGCAGGGGCACCCCCAGCAAGCATTACCTGACCCGATTTTGATCAGTCCGTTGTGCTGGATGAAGATGGTGTCACAGGTCAGGTTGCCATGGATGATAGGGGGATCACAGGAGTGGAGGTAGCTGGAGATGCAGAACAGAGCACTGGTCAAGGCCTTGAATCCCTCCCTTCACCCTTTCCCATGTCAAGCAACATCAGAACAAAACAGGAGAGCAAAGGGCACATGGCAGGGGTTTAGAGTAGCTGGGAGATACAATTCAGTGACTGTACATCAGCCTCTAGCTGAGAACCAGGAACAAATAGGAACTGTCTCTTATGAATCTCCAGAACTTGTGAGGAAGAGGGGGAAGAGAAAGCTTCCTCCTATCAGTTCCCAAGAAACTCAGAGTACCAGAGGTAAAGACACAATTTCACCCAACCCAGCACTGCTGAATGGATTCTAGAAGGGTTACAATTTTATATCAAAAATACCAGAGCCTTATTCTGTCCCCACTCAAAGGTGACCAAAGAGGCACTAAATGCTATACACACACAACTGGGCACATTTGCCAGTAGGCACAAATAAAGCTTTTCAGTGCTGGGTCCCAGGTACACTCTGTTTTTGCATCTCACTCTGCTTGGGTTTATGTTAGCAGCTAGCACAAATGAGGTCTGTCATCTCCCAGAAGCTTATTAGAACCTGAACTATTTACCAACAGCTGTAATTCAGCCAAGTGGCACCAGAGTTTTCTCTATGGAGCACAAGTCATAGAGAAAAACAATAGCCTGTCACCCAGGCTATTGTTTTTCTAAGGTTCTAATTAGCTGCTCGCCAACTCTAGTTCAGACGGAAAAGTTTTTAAAACCCAGAACACATTCTACCCAGCTGTACTGCACAAAGATGGCTGCAGAAGAGCTGCATCATCACGAAAAGTACACACACATCTAACAACACCATGTCTCAATATCCATGAATCCACCGCCTGCAACAGGGCTGCAACCTACCAACACTATGGGAAGTTTTTCTCAGCCCTCTTACATGGATCTTGATTTCCCAGTCATCTTTGCAACATCCTCCTGACCATGGAAAAACCCAGGTCATAAAGTTGGATCCTCTGGATACTCCCTAATACTTAACTGCCACACTCACTGGCACATCAGTCCCAATTGCTGGGACCTCAAGGTCAGTACCCCACGCACCTGAGAGCGGAGAGGATCTGGGTACACCACCGCTTCCATGCCTGCAGACACAAGAGGAAAAGGATAAAAATCATCCACAAGGAGCTAATCTGTAGTTCTGTGATTCATAGCCCACTCACAGGAAGCAATACACACTCCAGCTTTTATTCAGTGCAGGTGTAAAGAATCAGTACTCATGGTCATTTTGTTTCTACATATTCCCATGGGTCCAGAAACACACCTGTCCCCCAGAGTCTCCAGTGCACAGACACCTTCCCCCTTTCCTGTGAGGGCCCCTGGAGAGGGACATGTCTGTCACACCACACCCAAGAAGCTGCAGACCTGCTGGCAGTAAAGCAACCAGCACATAACTGCTGTCCCAGAGAACCTGCAGCTGAACCAGGTTACAGGGACACAGGGGAATTGCAGCAATGTGTTACCACCAGTTCTCACTGGGATCCTCTGCTGAAAGAGCTTTCCAGGGGCTGATGGCTCTAAAGAATTCTGGTCATACAGGAAAAAAGAGTTACCTTTTCATTCATAGTTTTGTGGTTTTTCTTTGTCTTCTTCAGGAACTGTTTCAAGCTCCCTGAAGACATGTACTCAGTGATGAAGATCACCTGTGGGGGAGTATGACACATTAACCTGCACCCTGCTAATTAACAAACAACACACAGTGAGAACAGCCTGATGGCTGCACTTACCCTGGCCTTGTTCTCTTTCACATCAGCCCAGTATTTGTGGAACTTCACAATGTTGAGATGATCCAGCTGAATTAAGTTGTCAAACACTGCTTTAACTTTTTCCTTAAAATCAGACAAAGACACATCAGAGACCACACCCACCTATATCCCATCCTCTTCTCGGCTCTTGGGCCCCTTAAACACCAACCTATATGTCAAGCACCTATGCTTGTACAGACAGCATCCCATTTTCTCCTGCACTGCATCTCAACAGTGTGGTTTGATTGCCAAGTCTAAATGAACACAAGGGCCCATGGAAACAGCCAACAGTTTTCCAGGACATTTCCTATACAGGCCAGGCATAAGCCAAATTTGGTACATTTGGACAGCACAGCATTCCAAACCCAGCCAATAATCCACACAGAAAGTCTCCAGTATCCACAATCCCACCCCAGGGCAATGTATGTTTCTCACATCCTGTTGGGAAACATCAACTTACTTCCTGAAGTTTAAAGTTCTTCCGTTCAGAAAACTGAACTTCATTCCAAACAACTTCCACGCCCTCCTCTGTATCCATGGCCAGGTAGGCACTGTCAATCCCCGGGACGTTGCGCTGGTTCACCTGGAGGGAAGGGTGGAGAGACCTGTGAGCTCCAAGCCAGCAAGACCAGATCATTGCCATGCAGCATTCATTGCAGAAATATGAACTCTGCTCATTAACTTTTAATTAAATGAGAATTCCAGGACAGGATTTGCACATGTATCTTGGAGCAGGGCATATCCAAAACATGAATCACTGTACACTATGTGAGCAGCAAGTCCTGAGCATACTGGTGGGAAAACCTCTTGTGCACAATGTTGTGTTGCAGCAAAGCTGCCTTCTGCCAACAGTATATCAGATTTTCATAGTTCAGGACACCAGTAGTTCATTTCACCACAAAAACAAACCCACTCCAACAATACAAAAGGGATACAGAAATGTGTCAAGATACAACTTTGTGGAGGAATCTCCTGAAACATGATTATACCTGAAAATCAAATCAGAGGGGAATGAGGGGAAAGCTGAAGCTTCAGAGGTGGGAACCAATGACGCAAGGGAAACCACTACAGAAATTTCTTTAGTTAACAATTGTAAACATTGACACATCACAAGTACGTCTATCCTGAACATTACAGACACAGACGAGCACTCAGAAAGCAGCAAGGTAAAGGGAGGGGATTGAGAGTTCAGAGTCCAGCACAAGAATGGCTGTGGGAGGACATAAGGCTAAAGGACCAGCAGAGATCAGAGGTGAACCCTGCCCCAGTAGCAAAGTTTTCCATAACATTGTTTTCCTTCAGATATGTAGCAGCACTCAAAGATGAACACGGTCTCCTTCATCCAGCATCCATGGCATTTACTGTAATGCCTTTGCCAGGCAGAGGCACAGAACAGTCAGAGTTATGGTGAACATCCCACTGTCCCAGGCATTGTGCAGTGATAGAACTGGATTCAAAGCACTTAGAGAGGACAAGAAGGCAGAATTCACTTTTTAATTGTCAACCAGCAATCAGTACTGTTCCCATCCACTGACCACACACCAAGAATCACTTTACAGATGCATAGGACAATCTCAGTTGGAAGACACTCACAACGAGCACTGATGTCCAGCTTCTGGCCCTGCACAGGAAAACCCCAAGAATCCCTCCTTGTGTCTAAGAGCATTGTCCAAACACTCCTTGAACTCAGACAGGGTTGGTCCTTATTACCAGGCTCGGCACCTTTCAGTTGATCCAATTTCCCCCCAAAGGTAACAACTAACACAGATTTGCCTGGCAAATACAGACTCATCTTCTATCACCTCCAAAACCTGGCCATTTCACATTCCTCCTTCTCATATTGTGTCACGTTCTCTTCCCTCACTAGGGACCCCATCAGCATCCTGTTGCTGGAAACAACTCGCCTTGTATAAGAGCTCCCTCAAAAACCCCTTCTCCCTTGGCAGCCAATTTCACATGGTCAAATTTACCTGATTTCATCATTCCAGCTGAGTTACTGTATCCCATTCTACTCCTTCCAGAGCACAGAAGGACAACACAGAGCGACAGGCCACCAATGCAGGTGGGACTCTTTATGATCTCCCAAGAGAATCTAAACAGGCCCAGTGACATTTAACACTCTGACACTGCAGGTGACACACTACAGTGACAAATTATGCCAAGCACAGTAAAACCAGAGTGATACAGACTTCTCTGGCAATGCAGCAGTAAACGAGAATGACACAACCAGCTAGCTGCAAGGTGTGGCACGGGCAGGAATAAGGGGTGCAGGCCATAATTACATAAGGAGAGCTTGAGCTACAGAAGGCAGCTACGGAAAATCATCACAGGAGGTAACAGCCAAGTATGAGCCACCCCACCTCCTTCCACCTGAGCCACCTACATAACTGAGCAGTGAAAGGACTGAGATTTGCTTTAGGAGGACATTCACATTGATCTTAAAAACTTGATTTTATGCATATATATGTAAATGTACTGATATCAACAGGTCAAGCCTGTTATGTTTCATCATTAAAGAAAGCTAAAGGAATAAAAATAATTAAGGATAGAACATTTATTCCTTCAAATTTTAGAATAAGCAATATCTTCAGGATGACAGCAGCATAAAATCACCTAGCACTATCACTAAAGCTGAATGGCAAAAGGCTTTAACTTCAGGGAAGTTTAAAGAAGCCCAAAGCAGCAGAAAGGCAGGTGCATGTGAGCAGTGCAAGGACAAGGTAACATCCACCATACTGACACCCAGTGTCCCTGCATCCCTTTGGATTCTCCTTCTTCATCCCACTTGCTTCCTGTTCATGAAAACATTAAGGTTTCACATCTAAATAATGGAGTCCAACAGTTAAAGGCCCTCCATTGAAAGGCCTTCAGCTTTACTGGATTGAGTAAGACAAGTACTAGCAACTACTGAAAATCTACCTCAGTCATGCAACTGGGGCCATGGACTTGTCAAATCTCCCACTTCTGGCCAAGCTCCCCAAGCGTAAATTATTTCCATGACTCACAGGCAATATTCCAGAGCACCAGATATGACTCAAGACACCAAACCCAGCTGACATCACCGATGGCAATTCTGTTTTTCAGAAGATTCAACAGCTTGGGGAGAAGAGTAAAAGGGGAAAAATGCAAGCAGACAACTGAAAGGCAATAGCAGATTCTTCCTGCTTGCCAAATCCCTATTTCGTATCCCTTTCCATGCTCGGCGAAGCAGAATCCTAAACCCTCATGAAAGCACTGAGACAATGTATTACTCTGGTATTTGTCCCAGACAACCCCGAGACTTGTCAGCTTTTACACTCCGAGGGAGGAAGTGACCTAAGCCCAGCTTAGCCTGAATTTCTGCAGCACAGCAGAGGAAGCAGCTCCACACCTCAGAAGTACCAACACAGCTCTGAGCCCATGTAAGCAGGAGGCAAGGAAACTCAAGAAGAATTTCAACTGAATTACTTGAAGGAGTATGGTTGGAGAGGCATGACAGCTCTACGGGAAAAAAAGTCTGGAAGATAAATTTCCCTTTGGAAGGTTATTCCATTGTCCAATGTGTATTTTTTCTATAGCTCTCAAACATCTGTGTATCTGTTGCTGAAAGAACACAGACTTTTGGAGAGACATTCTGTAGTTCACATGATCTGTCAATTAAACAAAAAATAAAACCAGCCTAATTCACAAGTTACAGTGATGATCTACAGTCTAGGAAAAACAGTATAAAAACTGGGAAGAAGTCCACAATAACTACAGTATCACTACGCTGACATGTACACAATACACATCAGTTCCAGTTCAGAATGGACTTGCACATTGAAGAAGAGCTGGGGAGTGGCAGCACACCAGGCCAGACCCTCACAAGCAGCCCCAGATCTGATTCAGTGTAGCATGAATATGTTAACCAGTTTCTCTGGCCACTTGTTTAAGCCAGAGCATGGTGAAAGCTCCGCCCAACCACCTGGCAAATGCTTGGCACTAGAGATAAGAGACCCCCAGAGCCAGCAGCTGGGCAACGAGGAACTCAGCTTTTCCTTGAGCTGTGGGGAAACAAAAAGCAACAAATTTACCAACAGAAACTGAACAAAAAGGGCTCTCTGGGATCTGAGCTAATCTAGAATGTAACACAATAAAGAATGCCAGGTCCACTGTGGCAAAGGGAACAGAAATCCAACAAAGCAAAGAAACAATCCTACTTCATGTTTCAATTAAACTGACACACTGGCCTTGGCAATTACAGACACCATTAAATTAAAAATTAAAGCCTTGAAAGGCTTTAATTCAGCAAGAATATGAAAATAACCAGTGTAATTTAACAGCAGCAAGGAGAGGAATGCATTGATTATTACCATGGTTGTACAAACCACCTCGTGCAGCAGCTAAACTGAACAGAAAGACAACCTGACCACCAGCAACATAATAATTGGTTCTTCCAGATATGCTGCAACAAGTAACAAGAAAACACATCAGCAAGAAGTTTGTCTGTTAAACCAGTGGACACATCTGAACCCAAAGACTGGGTGAAAAGTCCTCCACGTGTGGCAGCTCTCCCTCACTCCTAACTTCACGGCACCAGTTCAGGAGGTGCTGTGCTGAGATCTGAGCCAAAAGCTGACACATCCTTTAGGCACGGACAGCATGTGTCCCCGTCACCTCCCACAGCCCTGCTCTGCACTGAGCTGCACAGCTGAGGCAGGACGCCCCGCCTGGAGCCCAGGCCCCTCCTGCCAGCCAGAGCTCAATCTGCTCTGCACGAAAGGGGCAAGTTCTGAGCCACTGCATGGTGTCACACTGTCCATGTCACACTGCCACCCTGCAGGCTGTCACCCAGCACCATCCAGCCTCTCCAAAAGCACTCTGACAATTCTGGATAATTCTAGGACAGACCTAGCTACAAATTCCCACCAGGTAACTCCCCAGGCAGTAGACCAGCAGCTTACAAAGACACAGAAGTATAACAGGACTCAAGATACTTTGAATAGAAACAGCACTTCTCTGGATACAGTCACAGGGACTGGGAAAGCACTCTTAGATCACTGAGTTCAGCCACTCCCCCACACCAAGGCCGCCACAAACCCTGTCACAGAGTGCCACATCCATACAGCTTTTAAATTCCTGCAGGGAGGGGGACTGCACCCCTGCCCCGGCCAGCCTGTGCCAAGGCTGGACAAATCATAAAGGAAGAAATTTTTCCTAATACCCAATCTGAACCTCCCCTGGCCAGCCTGAGGCCATTTCCCCTTCTCCTGGCCCTGATCACTGGCAGCACAGCCCGACCCCCCTGGCTGTCCCCTCCTGCCAGGAGCTGTGCAGAGCCATAAGGTCCCCCCTGAGCCTCCTTTTCTCCAGGCTGAGCCCCTTTCCAGCTCCCTCAGCCCCTGCTAGGGCTCCAGTCCCTTCCCAGCTGTTCCCTGTCCTGGAACACTTGAGTTCCTCAATATCTCTCCTGTCAGGAGGGGCCCAAAGCTGACCCAGTACCAAGTATCCCATAGGAAGACAGGCATCATTTCATCTATTTAATGGATACCAGAAATGAATACAAATTGCCTAATGCAAGACCAAAGGGACGAGTGCTCAGTTTCACCTGGTGCTTCAAAATAAACAAGCAATCCCACGGAGTCCAAGAGCTCAGTCAAGCTGAGCTGGTCTATGGAAGGAGGAAGAGGCAATGATTCTTCATCCCTGACTCCCAAAGGGAAACAAAAACAGCACAGCAAAATAAATAAAGGAGTGTGGAAGAAAACCCAGTATCTATAAATAAGCCCATTCAGACAGGTCATCAGGAAGGTTCCGGTAACTGCACTGGGGCACTCAGATGAGTGCCAGCAGTTTAAAACTCCAAGGAGTGAGGGAAACCCAGATAGGATAAACTCCATGTGAGCTACTCCCAGTCTGCTATAGCCCATCCTGTTCTTCTGTGATACTTTCACTTAGCAGAGGGATCTTCAGATCACTGCAGGTAACTCTGAACAACATCAATCACACAGGAGGGGCTGGAAGACCGGTACACTGAACAGGAAACGCCATAAAAATTGATATACTGTGGAAGTACCAGTCTTGGAAACAATCCCTGAAACCACATGAAATACTAATGAAAAGTGATTATTTTGTGGTTTTTGATAATACTGGAGAAAGCAGGCAATGCGGTGAGCAAACATCATATCTCAAAGAGGACAATGAACACCTGATCTTAACGTACATCTATAAATCGCAAACCCGACTGCCATAAGATGTAAGAAGTAAAAATTACTGCAAAGTGAGATTATGGCTAATTTTGAAATGGAATAAGATTATTTGGGTACATTACTCATGCAATGTTTGAGGGAAGTTCCATAAGTGTGGAAAAAGAATGATTGAGACAAGTCTCAAGCCAAGCTCTGAGCCTTGTCACCATCACCTGTACTGTCTTTTTTTTAAACTATTTTTCAAACTATTTTCCATGCCAATATGCACAGGCAAGCACATACATCTGCAAGCAAACTTCACGCCACACTAGCCAGAGAGCCGGGACAAGAGGCCTTGGGATCCGATTTTGCAGAGACAAAGGGCCTGGGAGACAGGTACTAGACACCTAAAATGGGATTCTTCCTGAGCACTGATAAACAGGATACAGCTATTCCTGTCGTCCATGTCACCATGGGATGCTTGAAAATCACCATGATTCCATGGCTGACCTACATCTGGCTGTGCCTCTGTCTGTCAGGATTTGCCATGCAGCCTCCCTGCAAGCAGGATCTGGAGTCACAGCCAGCACACAGCCCCTCTCCTCTGCTGGCCCAGCAGGAAGTCTCTTCCCAAGCCCAAGCTCCACCAAACCTGTGGCAGCTGTCAGGATACCAGGATTGCTGCCTGGGCTTCCCAGGACAGAGGGCTGACAAGAGAAGGCTTTGGCACTGCTGCAGACCACAGTATTTTTAGAACAGTTCTGCAAGGAATGCAGAGAGAAGAACTGCATCCCTCAGCTGGAGTGTGACCAGCACCTCCAGCCCCCCAGGAGTGCTGGCAGAGCAGCAGCCAGCCCTCCCTGCTCCAGCCCCCTCTGCGAGGAGTGGGTGCCAGCTGCCCATGACAGTCTGTGAGCAGGGACAGAACAGGGCTGTGACAAAAGCTCAATCCCTCTGCACCCTGAAGGGCCTCTCACCTCATTCTGGCACATCCCAAGGGCTCATTTCTTTCAGGAAGCCCCCTCATGAGCCAGTAAAAATGTTAAAAGGCTTCACATACTCCCTTTTTCTCAATACCTTCCATGTGGTCAAGGAACGCTATAAAAACTACAGCATGGCACTAGTTTTCTCCACCAACTAGAAAAAAAACAGATCCATTGTCAAAGCCTGTCAGGGAGGTGGCAGCCCTCTAAGTGCCAGCTTCCTTGGAGGACTGATACTTGTCTTTTACTACCTCAGCAAGTTTCTTTCCAGACACAAGAGAAGCTGAGAAAATCAGGCTCCAGCATCCCAGAATCTAAACACTCAGCCTGTTAGCATTTTTTCTCCATTAATCCTGCACTCTGTCCCCTTGAAGAAACATAAACCCAGAGGTACAAAAGTCACCAACTGCCTTCAAATGAAAAATGGTTCAAGCAACTGAGACACCCCCTAGAAGTGAGAAGACAACAAAGAGATAAAGATGCAGAAAGCCTGAGCACTGAAATCCAACTGTAACGTCCAGCCATCAGCAGCTGAGAAGCGCCAATCCAAATGACAGACAGACCTTTTATATAAAAAAGAAAATCAAACTAATGGCAGTGTGCTGCCTAAATTAATTTTCTGAACTTCCAGTATCTAATGAACAGCAAGACTGGATTCAAATACACAGGTGCACACTGTGTCAAACTCTGTGTCTGCTCCTGACCTGACACCTAGGGCCACAGGGAACTCCACCCATCATGCTGTTGCACACCATCGTAAGGGAAGCTGTGAAGGGCTGCAGCTTTCATCTATCTGACAGTGAAAAATCCCAGGCAGAAATCCAAGAATTATTCAATGGCAACCACTGTAAGCACAGCCACACTGACACACAAGGCATGTGCCTAGAGATAAGGCAGAAACAAACATC
Source organism: Anthoscopus minutus (assembly GCA_013399455.1). Lineage (NCBI taxonomy): Eukaryota > Metazoa > Chordata > Aves > Passeriformes > Paridae > Anthoscopus > Anthoscopus minutus. The sequence continues at coordinate 135,151 of VWYI01015141.1, forward strand.
TTGATCTCAGCAGGCACTGAAGTGGGGCAGAACATGGAAGGTGCAGCAGGGGAAAGTCCAACAGCTGAGTCACAAATGAGTTAGTAACACACCAGTCACAGAGCAACAAGGTCACTGATGGCTATCAGGAACTGAAACATTACCTTCAGCCACCCAAAAAATCCCCCTCAACACTTCAGAATCCATGGGACAGATGCACAACCCCTGTGCCTGCCATCGGTGCAGGACAGCATGATCAGGACTGGGACGAGTTTCCAGATGACAGACAGGACATGAGCAGGGCTGCAAGAACAGCACAATGTTCTCCCACTGCTCTTGAGCAGCCTAGTGTATTCTCTGGGAAAGAGTAAAGGTATTTAAGCAGAGGCCAGAGCTCATTCTCCCATTTTGTCCCTCCTCTGCTCTAAGTGCCAGGCTTCACACCCTCACAAAATCTCCCATGCTGGAGAGTGCAGCAGCACTCGATGCAAGTAGCACCACCCCGGGCTGTACCTCCTCACAAGCCCACAGAAGAGGCAGCCAAGCCCCCCCCAGGCCTGCTAGGCTTTTGCCCTCTTCACCTGGACAGCCACACTCACACACACACACACCCCAAAAAGGAGACTTGCTTGTGCCCACACATGCACAGATTCCCTCTTACTAAAGTATACTACAAAGGTGTCAACAAAGCAGTTCTTATAAAGTCTTGGCTTGCATGGTCACACAGTGTTTTCCTCCCCAGAAAACAAACAGAAAGAAACTTGGTCAATAGACAGCCATCACACACAGCAAACCCAAGGACATCGCCATCTAGGAAGGGTTGAGCTTCTCCTACTCACATGAGCTTGCCAAGCCAAACAGCATGAGGCTGGGCTGAAAATAAAAGATTCTGCTACAGCACTGCACAGCTTTTCCTACAGTTATGTGTCATCAATGTAGCTTCCAGGGACAGCAGGCACAAAGCTCTCCGTTTCAGGTTCACCACTAGTCAGCTTCAGGAGGCTAAACCTTACCTGCTAGTGTGGTGCTGCAATCCTGCTCCTTTAGGAAACTTCTGTTACTAGGAGGCATAGCAGATAATTCTTGAGATACTTGGATAACCCAAGAAAAGTAAGTTATGCATGCATGCTGCCAGCAAGAAGGAAATGGAGTGCTACAGCAGGACAGAAGAAACAGAGGGGTTGGTTTTTTAGGGAGAGCAACCAGAAGGGAGCCAAGTGAGCACAAGCTGGGAGATCCCACTAGTCCTGTCAGCACCCTGCCTTCACACTGTGTGGCCTTGCCCTGTGCTTCAGCCACGGGACTTTGTAAAACCTCACCTGTGTGCTGGTCAAGAGAGTAACCAGGGATGTGGTCACAATTCCAGAACCAGATTTAGCTCTGGGAGGAAAGCAGCACAATCCACAACACTGCAGGAACCACAGGTACTGCTCCATGTTCCACAAAAAATGGAATTTGAGGAACATAAGCATTTTCTATCTTATTAAAAAGGGTTCTTAGTTAAAAATGTCACAGAAGAATTTGTTTTTAATAAAAATACTCTGAACTTTTGCAGGAATTACACTCTTCACACTACAGAAGCTCCTTGAAGAATTACAATCAATGTACTCAACACTCAATCCTTTTTCATACCTGAAATTTAAGCAGGAATAGAATATAGAATATAGAACAGCCAGCTGGAAGGGACCTCCACAGATTCCCTGGGTCCACTGCTCAGCCCAATCAGGGCTGGCCCATGTCACATCATGTAGGGCATTGTCCAAACACCTCAAACACAGAGAAGCCTGGGGCACCAATCTCCTCTCCAGGAAGCCTGGGGCAGGCGTGACCCTCGTGGAAAGGAAATGCTCCCTCTTGTCCAGCCTGAGCCTCCCCAGATGCAGCTTGGAGCCATTCCCTGGTGTCCTGGGCCTGAACCCCAGGAAGAAGACCCATAGTGGGACCACCTCCTCTCATGAAGGTCTGGTTCTGCTGTGGGTAATAGCCCCAGGATGGGGATCTGTGCCGTCCCATCCTGGCCCCGCTGGATGAGGTTTGCCCTCTCGATGCCAGGGCACGTGTTCACTCCAGCCGAGATGCTGCTGACCAGCACCGGGTCCCTGTGGTCTCTTCCTGCAGGGCTGCATTCTCCCGCTCCTGTCCCCATTCAGACTTGTTCCCAGCACCATTTCCCCTTGTGAATCAATGTATTTTCATTAGTGAGTATGGTTTAGCTACAACACGACGGCTGCCGTCAGCAGGTCCCGCTCGCGGCTCGGCCAGGACTGGGCCCCCCGGGCCCGTCTCGGGTCCCCGTCCCGATCCCGGCACAGCCCCGAGGGTGCGGCCGCCTCGGGGCGTGGCCACAACGAGTCGCAGCCAATGGAAGCCGCCGGCGGTGATGTAACGCTGCGCGCCGCCTGCCATTGGCTGGCGAGGCCGCCCCGCGGGCTCCGCCCTGGCCGCCCGGCCCCGCCCCGCGGTGACCCGGGACCGGACCTGGTTCTCGTCCCGGTCCCGGACGGGACGCGGGGCGCTAGGGAGGGCCTGAAGCCGCTTCCCCCGATTCTGGAGCAGGGGGCCAGGGCGTGCGGGGACGGCACGGCCAGCGCAAGCCGTCCCGCCGCCCCACGACCGTTCCAGGACCGGCGGCGCGAGAACCGGCCCACCGAAATTGGCTCGTTTCGGTAAGCAGGCACCGACAACCCCGGCTCGCAGCCAGCCCGCTCNCAGCGAGTGCATCACTCATGGATGGTAAAACAATCTTTTTTAGAGAAAAAAAAAAAAAAAGCGATGTCATTACATTTCAAAACCTACACCGGAGAGCACAGCAAAAAATGTCACACACAGGAAGCACCAGAGCACAGGCAGAATATACTGTCTCACTCCACAACCATGCATGTGCACCCATTCCTCTCCAGATTATCATGTCTCATTGTTTCCACAGTGCCATCTCAGCCAACTGCCATAATAAAAGATTGGGATTGCATCAATGGGGAAAGGTCGGCAAAAGCTTTTTCCACAGAATAACACCATCTCCCTGTGAGGAGTAGCGAGTAAGAGCCTGTTCACACACTGCACTGACAGGAACAATCAGTGCAGACTGAGCTGTCACACCTCTCGGAAAAAGGGCACTCTGCTCTGGGACACACAGAAAGCAAAGCTGTTATTCCAAATAAATTTCAGGTTAGGACATCTGCAGTGCGAGACTTTACTCCGGAGAGCAAATCAGCCCAAATGATTACGAGAGCAAAGAGAGTTTGTTGTCATGCAGCCCAGGGAACAAAAGCCTCCCCACAAGCTGGGGACTAACTGAGCCACAAATTCACATGTACAATCCAGAGCCACACCAGGATTTCACTGCAGGGTCAGCTGCAGCTGAGGCTGTTCCCAGTCAGACACAAGTCTGTGCAGGGCTTCAGCAGCCCCAAGCTCACCCTGATCACTCAACAATGTGTTCTGTGGCCCCACTGCCCATCCCTCAACCTGCAGTGGTAAAGCAGAGCTCTGACATCTGCAGAGGCAACCTGAAGCCACAGGACAATCATTTAGCTATGTCAAAATTTCAATTAATTTAATCTGTCTGCCGAGGGGGAACTGAAATCCAAAGAAAACACTAGAGTCTCCCAAATCTTACTTGTTGTATAGGAGAACACAGAAAACCCTGTGTCTCTTTATGTCAAAATTATCAGTACTAAACAAAACACATGAAAAGATGACACAAACAAACCACCTTTGTTATCCAGCATATGCCCCTTCAGTGCAGAGCAAGAGATAAAGCACTTCAGGTATGCAATATATTGTGAAGGACAGAGCCAGAGCTTCATACTTCTTTAAAAAAAAGGGAAAAAGGAAACTTTTTTTTTAAATGTAAAAGCTACATTTGTAACCAACTTGCAGAGCTCCACCAGAAAAGGCGCATTCTGACACCACCATGCCAGCATTTGGCTCACGTTAAAAACAAACCATGACAGCTCTCAGGAAGCAAGGTGAAGAACTGCAGGGAATCCCTGACGTTACTTTGACCTCCAAATTTACATCAGAACAAATTACTCTCTCACCACCACTGGGGTTTGCACTGCCCTTTCTGCAGCAGTGGACAAAGCAGACAGACTCCTACGCTCAGCCCATGGCTCGGTTGAGAAAAGCCCCATCAGCACTTGTGCCGCAGCACTGGAGTGAGCGTGTTGTCTGGCTGTCAGCACCTGCCAGCACTGCACAGCCTGCCCAGCCAGGGCAGGAGCACTGTGCCAGCACAGGGCAGAAACCAGTTTGTGCAGACAGCCCCCAGGAATTAAAACAGAGCCCAGCAATGAGCAGAAAAAAGGACAAGTCCCAAACAACACAATCTAATCTCCTTGTGTCCTTACACGGTACACTGCTAGCACATGCACTACGCAGTGGGTGTGGGCAGAGCAGGCCAAAAAACAAACCTGTGTGAGCTGACTGTGCTTTACCCTGATTGCAGAAGACAAAGCAAAGCAAAATCGAGGACTCAAAATTCATGAGGTAACTGGCACAAGTAACTGGCCACCTCGGCAGCAGGCACCACCCACGCTCCCCAATGAAAGACTAAGAACTAGCCAGTCACTGCTCTTCACCATTCTCAGAGAGAAAGATCTATGAAACGCGATGCACACCGGGAGTGCCGGAGCCACTCCCTGCTCCACAGCAGCAACAGCTAGCCGTCACACCGGCCTGTGCCAGGGAAAGACATCACTGGCTGCGCTCCAGCCGAGAAGCTCTGGGCCTGAGGAACGGCAGCCCTGCGGCTGGCGAAGGTCCACCTACCTCCCCGCCTCCCGCGAGAGCGACAGATCCCCACTCTGCGGCGTAGTTGTCCCGGGGACAGGTGGCAGAAGGATCGGGGATGGAGGTGGGGGGCGTGGGAAGGGGAGGGAAGTGGGGGTAAGGGAAAGGAAGCAGGGGTAAGGCGGGACAAGCAGCCGCTCGGGCCCCGCCCGGGCTCCCCCGCAGACCAGCTCCGGGAACCAGCCCCCAGCACTGACCTCCTCGCGCCGCTTCTGCNTCTGGGGGCGCCGCGGAAGTCACCGGCGCAGACACCGAGGTCATCCCCGGGCCAGACGAGGCAGGCTCCGGCTTGGGGTCGGAGCCACTGCTGGGTACCTGCTTGGACTCGCCCTCCGACATGCTGCGGTCGCACACCCTGCGGGAGAGGCGCGGTCCGTGAGGTGCAGTGGGGCGCCAGGCCAGGCCGGGCCCGCCGGGCCGGACCGGGCCGCGCCCGCGGGGCCTGTCAGCCAGGGCGGCGCCCCTAGCCTGCCAGAGGCGCCCGACTTAGCCGGTCCCAGGACGAGGCGAGGGGCAAAGGATGGGAGCCACGCACTTACCGGGCTCGCTGCACCTCCCAGTCCCGAGCACGTCCCCGCCGCAACCGCCGCGCTGCGTAACGCGCCGTGCGGGGTGGGGCCTGCGCCGCAGCCAATCAGCGCCGCGAGCGGCACGTCAGCACCCACCAATGGCAGGCAGACGGGGCTGCGCGGTGCGTCACCACGACAGGGGGCGTCCTGCGCGAAGGGCCGTGAATAATCGTGAATGGAGGCGGGGCACCCCGCGCAATAGCCAATGAGATACGAGAGGGGGTCCTCGGGGTCGCTGATTGGTCGGTGGGCGTGACTCAGCCTATATAAGCCGCCGTGTGTGCGAGGGCCCCTCATGTAGAGGAGGAGGGTGATAATTCTGGTAGTTGTGAGTGTGCGCGGCTTTATCTGTGCAAGTGGCACGTGCTGGTGTCGGCCTCGCCGGTCCCAAGGCCGCTGTTCCCCTGGAGGAGCCACAGGGCAGGTCGAAGCCACTGGCGGGCCGTGTAGGTAGTCTTGGGGCGGAGCGGGCCGCGGTGCCGCTCTAACCGCGCCTCTATGGTTGGCGCTTCCGGCCGCCGAGCNGAGGTCCCGCCGCCCCCGCAGTCCGCCCGCGCCCCCCGGTCTGGTCCGGTCGCCGCCGACCGAGGCCGCCGCGGCCGCAATGGGCGCCTACTTGTCGCAACCTAACACAGTGAAGAGCTCCGGGGATGGCGCAGGGCTCGGGCCGCGCCCGCTGCACTTCGGGTTCAGCGCCATGCAGGGATGGCGCGTATCCATGGAGGTGAGGGGGTGAGGCTGGCGGGGCGGCGGCATCAACACCCGGCACTCCCCGACGGCGCCGAATGGCGAGGAGGTCCAGGGGCTTTCGGTCACCTCCTCCATCCCGAGGCCAGGAGAGGTATTTTGCCTCTCCTGGTGCCGCCCCAGCTTCTCCTGAATTCCACACGGAAGCCGCGTGTTCCGACTCCTACAGGGAGAGTCTCCCCGTGTCGTGAAGGATACGTGCGGCTGGATAAATCACTGCGAGAAATGAGGAATTCGGGATAAAAAACGAAGGGAAGGAGCGTTTGGTGCTTGGGATGAAGCGCTGAGTGAAAGCAAATGGGAAATTCTCAGGGAAAGTACCTGGTTTTCTCCCATGAAATGAAGTGTCGGTGTCTTGCTGTGCTTCCTCCCTGTTTTTATTTATTTATAGGAGAATTTGTAGGAAGAATTCTTATGGCTACTCTCAATCTCGTGTTGCCTGTCCTGGCTTTTCTGGGCTTGTGGGCAGATGAGCTGCCACCAGACCCATACCTAGCTGAGGATCCAGATGTTTGCCCATGTTCACCCAGTGCAGGAGGCTGTAGGAACTGCTCTTAAAACTCTTGGTTGGTGTGAGGGCAGTGTGGGGCTGCTGGCCCTGCAGCTCTGTGCACTTCAGACCCTCTGTGAGTGCCACTAATGTGCTGGTTTGTTTTTCCTTCTGGGCAGCCAGTAAATAGCTGAGTTTGGTAAGGATTAATTCTGATCCCTGCAGCCATGCCAGCTACATCTCTCAGCATCTGGTAGTCCTGTGGCTGGTTTGGACAGGATGTCCTGTTCAGGCTGTCAGACGTTGAATTTTTGCTGATACAGGTTCATAAGCTGTTTTGTCAGACACTTCACCACTTCTTAGAGTGGGACAGCAGTCATACATGTGACAAATCATGACCAGAGGTGTTTACTCCTTTCTGTGTGTGAAACCCAGGGCTCTGGTTCTTGAGGTAGAAGATGCAGAATTGGTGCTCATGTTCCTGAGACTCACTCAGAGTTTGTGTGTGCAGCTGGCTGACAGTGTCTGAGCTGGTCCTTGCCAGTGACCCATGGAGGGGGGAGCTGATGGCACAGGGACGTGGCTGGAGCACTGAGTGTAGTCTCAAAGGCAATTAATGTGTGTGTAAGCAGCTAAATGCAGGCAGGGCTCTGGCATCCCTTTGCACAGAGCTGGGCTGGGATGAGGGAGAGCAGAATGGCCCTGATTTATCGTGCTGGTGGGCTCACTCATCCCTCCCACAGCTGGGACATGGCTCTAACTTCACTCACTTGGGGGCTGTCACTGGTGCCTTTGCAGAGGCTGCAGGTGTGGGTTCTGCACTACCCAACATCTCTGGTTTATCTGTGCTGGCAGAGGCAGCACTGCGGCCATCAGCATGGATGTGATTTAGTTGAGTTATCCCAAGAAATAAGCAGATGGCAGGAGTTTAACTTGCTGCAGATTGCTTCTAAGCCTGATGGGAGAGAAATGCATGTTTTGCATGCAGCTGAGCAGCCCCTTTCCTTGCATTCCAGCACTCTGTGTTCTGCTCTCTGTCTCATCTTGTTTTGTTTTTTCATTTTCTTCATGTTCAGTTGCACCTTTGCTCTTCTGCAGGGCTTGGACAAAGTCCTGAACAAATGTTTGTACTTAATGCTGTGGTTCTGTGTGTGTTGGTGAAGCCAAAGTGTGCACCTGGTAAGACACAGGCATTGTGGGTGTAAAGGAGCTTTTTGTCATCTTGTATTTGGGTTTTAGGAGTCTTCAAGTCAGGTGGGTGTACAGGGTTCTAAAGAAATACCGTAACTTACTCCAGAGAGGTTGCTTTGGGAGTAAGGAAATGTTTGGAGCAGATGAGGGACCCCAAGGATAAGGATGCACATAAAAAAATAAAAACATATTAGGTACTAGAAGCAACAAAGAAGAAAACGGCTGAAGTCAGTTTTATGGTCCAGAGGAGTGCTCTGGGATATAGTGGGAGGAGCCAGATGTGGTTGGATGGGACTTCTTCAAACTCTTTGCTCCTGTTTTAACTGTACCCCTACAGTGAGACACCAACAGCCACAGTTTGCAGCTTCATTCCTCTCCCAGGCTTAGAACAAAAGCCCTTGCTTCAAAAACTGCAAGCTTGGTTCAAAATGTAGAGATCAGTTAAATGAATTCTCAGGTTGATTTATTCATTTGCTTACTCATTTCAACTGAATTGGGTGTTTGATGTTTCAAATACAATTTTTCACCCTTGTTGCAGTAACCACTCAGGTGATGGGGGAGAGTGAGGGATCGTAGAAGGCTGGATAGCAGGGAGCTGACTCTTGGAACCTTTGAGAGTTCTGTCAGTGCACAAGATCTGTCAGTGAGAGAGCAGCCATTGCATTCCCTGACCAGGGCTGGGTGCTACTAACTGGCAGCACAGAGGTTTCACTGCTCTGCTGGTGGCTTTGGCAGTGCCAGGACCTGGCTTGGCCCTGTGTGCAGAGCCACTAGCACTTGTGCTTGGAGCAGGGCAGCAGCCCCAGGGCTGAGCCCTCCTGCCAGTGCCAGCCCTGCCCTCTGCCCCCTCAGGATGGGACAGATCAGGACTGGCTGTAGCAGGGGCTCAGCAAGGACAGCACAGACTATTTTTGGTGCCAGTGTTGGGTTTCCTCCCCAGCAGCATTTGCATCTCTTTAATTATCCTGCTGTTTGGTCACCTGGGACTTATCCCAGTTATTGTGCTGGGGGTTCACTGTCTCACTGGCTTCTGTGAATGCTCAGAAAAGTGAGCACTAAAATTCTGCTCCTTGGTTTATCCCTGTTTTCATTTGCTCTCTCCAGTGAGGGCTGAGAAAATTTCCTGCATTACCATTCAATCATAACTAGTTTTGAACTCAGATGGTCACTTCCCTTTTCAGAAGCTCTTTTCATCCCAGTGCCAGCAGTTCCATTGCAAAGAGTGCTACATGAACCCAGAACCTCACTGTTCCTGTTTCCTGAGCAAGGAACAAATTTCTCTTTTTCACAAGACACTGGAACTGGAGAGCAAAGAGACCTTATCTGAGGAGTCATACATAAAAAAGCAGTAGAGCTCAGTGGTTGCTGGGCTGTGATCTAGTTCTGTGTGTGTGTAAATTTTGGAATATTGCTGGCAGCATGGACACATCCAGATATTTAAGACTGCTGTCTTGGAGGAAACCCGTTGTTTTGGGGTAATTGTAGCACATTTAAGGTGATGACCCACAGAAAAGATCACATTGTTGAACATATCGAAAGATACAAGTCCTTCCTGACTGGCAGTGTGTGGGATGTGCCAGGTGGTGAGGTGATGGGCAAAGGCTGCACCTGAAGGAATGTCAGGAGGTTAGCTGGGCAGGGGAAGGGCTTAGGAGAAAGGATCAGCCTGGCCATCTGTTCCAGGCTCTGCTTTGCAATAGCCAGGGTGGGTTTGCTTGCCCATAGGGGAAGGAATTCAGGCCCTCGGCTGTAAAATCACAGGGGTGCCTTCCTCAAAGCTGACTGTTCCACAGAGACCTTATGGCAAGAAGGGCTGTGCACTGTACATGGCCTGTGTTGTTGGCCTTTGTGCCTTGTCCAGAGATGGAAATGGAGCTGGGGAAGGGTCTGGAGCATGAACCTCATGAGAAGTGGCTGAGGGAGTTGGGGAGGGCTCAGCCTGGAGAAAAGGAGGATCAGGGGGACCCTCTGGCTCTCTATAACTCCTTGACAGGAGGTTTCAGCCAGATGGGGATCACACTTGTCTCCCAGGAAACAACAGACAGGAGAATGGGAAAGTCTCAAGCTGTCCAGGGCAGGTTCAGGTTGACTTGTGAGCAATTTTTTCATGGAAAGGTTTGTCCAGCCCTGGCACAGGCTGGCCAGGGCAGGGGTGGAGTCCCCATCCCTAGAGGGGTTTAAAAGCAGTGTGGTTGTGGCATGGGACAGCACTTTGGGTTGGCAGTGCTGGGGCAATGATTAAGCTCAGTGGTCTCAGAGGGCTTTTCCAACCCAAACAAATGGGTATTTCTATGATTTTCTGTGGGTCTAATGCAATCCCTGTCATTCCAGGCCTTTGCTCTCTCTTTCAGGATGCCCACAACTGCATTCCCGAGCTGGACAGTGAAACAGCCATGTTCTCTGTCTACGATGGACACGGAGGTAACTGTGTCTGCTTTGCTCTGTCCCGTCTCTTGAAGGGAAAATGGAAACACTGCCCCGAACTATTATAATCTTGAAATCAGAGGGCTCTCAGGCAAAGACATGTTAGTCTGTTAGTATAGGACATGAAGTATTGTGTTTGGGGTTCTTAAATACAACAGGGAAAATTCAAGATAGACTTTAGGGAAAGGCATGGAATGGCAAAGCACTGGCATGAGTATCTAACTCATATTTTAGATTTCTAGTGATTGAATCTCTACAGATCTTCCTAGACAGACCATATCAGGAAGGATGTGGATATAGCTGAATCTGACTTAGAAGACCAGCTTCTGCCCATCCCCTAGTATTGTGTGATTTTATTGATGCATTAGTTCTTCAGTTTGAAGCAATTTCTCAGGTCTGTCCCATGTAAGAGTAAGTTTTTGGGTGGCAGCCTTGCTAAGCTTTATAAGCTGGCAGAGCAAAAGCTGAATTGACCTTCTCTAATACCTTGTTTTACCTTGCTCATCTCTCAGCCATGAAACTCTCCAGTGAGCTTCCTGCTCCACGTAGGTTGGGAAAAAGTTTTTATTACTGTGTTATTTGAAAAAGTGTGCGTTTGGGGGATCTCTTACATATTGGCATTTTCCATTTCATTCATCAGTTTTTCTCTTCTGTTCCCCTCTTGTGGATAAGCCTTCCAGTGTTTGGAAGATGCTGCTGGGCCAGTTTTTTGCCTTCCTCGGCTTCTTTTTTGTGTGCTCTGACCTCCCTGCCCCCAGATTCTGAGAGGTGATATTTGGGCACTCTGCCTCTTGAGTGGGGGACAGAGGATGTTTGAGCAGTCTCTATTGCTGCCTACTTGTGCTGTAGCCTTCCTTTTAATAACGTGTCCTCATTGACATGTATCTTGCATTGCTCGTCTGTCTTAAGGTTTATTTCTGTCTTTGCTATTTGCCTTTTCACTATTTTTAAAAAACTATTATTACTGTTACTGTTTTAAACTTCTCTCAGCTCAAGGGTTTCTTGCCTTTTACTCTTCCAGTCTATTCCCTGGTTCCACGAGAGGCAGGCAAGTGGCGGGGTGGTGCTTACCCTGTTAAACCCCAATAGTCCTTTCTTGGCACCCACCACGGGGCTGGAAGGGTTGGAGTGAGTACTGGACAGACCAGAGCATGTCTGAGGGGATTTGTATCTGTTAACAGCTGCAGGTCACAGTGCTGGCTCAGGTCTTCCTAAGACCAGTCTACCTGACCCACACCTTGCTCTTTTTTGTGCTGTACCTGTTGGAGGCTGCTATTGGGTCCTGCTGCTTGCTGGGCTCTGCAGTGATTACTCGTGTTTGACTGAGAGATCTGTTGTTCAAACACTGACCTTGAGCCTCATCTGGCATTTGGGCTCTGCACTGAGGCCATCACTGTCCTTCAGGTTCCATCTCATGGAGACAACTAACAGCTTTTCGCCTTCCTCCAAGAGATTTTTTTTGGAGAAAACACAGAATGGCCAAGGCCTCACAACCCTCACAGGCAAGATTTTCTTTTGAATATCCCATCTAACAGTGCCCTCTGACAATGTGGAGCCATTGCCCCTTGTCCTGTCACTTTAGGCCCTTGTCAGAGGTCCTCTCTAGTGTTCCCAGGTGAGACCCGGTCTCTGCTCCCTGGATCTGTACCATGGAATGCTTTGCAGCACTGTGTAGCAACAGACATTTTGCTGTTTCTGTTCTCTGTCAATGGCCAGTTGATCCCTTCTCTGCAGCTACATTGGAAAAGTCCCTTGTCTTTCTCCCAAACCTCCCTAATTCTCTGCTTCCCACTGTGTTCCCTTTGCTGAACTGATGGTTGGCTGCTGCTCTCCTCTCACTTCCCTTGGTGCCCATTCCTTCACAGAGCTTTTCTACTGCCTGCACAATTCCTCGTCATGCCCAGCTGCCTACACAGTCTCTGTTGGGCTCAGAGAAGGGCAGGGAAGTTGGGATGTGCAGCAGGAAGATCAGGAGTTGTGTGGCTGGTCCATCCTGTGAAAAACCCTGTGTGAAACAGTTCTATATCCCAAGGGAAAGGAGTCCCTGTGGCTCTGGTTGTACCTACAGCCACAGGAAAGCCCCAGGTGCAGGTAGGCTCTGGCATGCTGTGCCCAGCCACCCACACTGCTACTTCTTTGTACTGTGACAGGGAATGATTGGTCCAGCACAGCCTCAAGAATGTTCTTGGACCCTGCAGTGTGACCCTCCACCTGCCTGCAGCTTGCCCTGCTCCTCTACCTCTCACAGTGCAGTCATTTCATTTGTTTCTCAGTTTCTGGCTCTAATTTTTCTTCTTTGTCAGGTATGAGCCACATTCCTGTGTCCTACACTGTTCTTTGCTCGTGTAAATACCTCAATGACTAGTCTGATCTCTTATAACTTACACTACTCTTTCTTGCCCTGTTCAAGATAAACTACAGAAATTCTTCATTTCTCTATGCTTACTCTTCCTTCTCTCTTAATATCACCTTCAGGATCTAAACAGGGTATGCCTCCATACCCTGTTCCATACCTGACACCAAACTGGGAGAGTTTACTTACCAAGCTGGGAGAGTTTCTGGCTTTTAAAAATCTCTCAGCTGCTCTAGGATGAGCACTTGACTTGAGCTGTCTCTCAGTACTGGTTATCCCCTGTGCCCTCAGCACAGTGTTCTGGCTGCTGTTTATCTTGCTGTGCTCTCTCCTGTATCAAGTGACTGCCCTGTCTCCTGAGAGGTTCATCTCAGTCTCTGGGATCTCACTGCCATTGGTCTGGAGCACATAGTAGAAGACAGGACACTTCTTATATGCTCACTGCACTTTGGTAATGCTCCTATAGAACCTACAGTGAGCAAAAGCTTCCCTTCTGCTTTCACTGACATGTGAAATTAAAGATTTCCAGGTAGGCTGGACCTAAAGAGTCAGCCTAAATGTCACTGTGGGCCTAAGCTCCCTCTTGGAAAGTTCACAGCATTGACCAGACCTGGTGGTTTGGAGCTTCTGAGGTTTGCCAGGGCTATCTGCACATCCTACTGGGAAGGTGTGAGCAGGATCCCTACACTTGGCTGTTGTGTCACTGTTCTGTGTCTTGTGTCCCAGGATTTACCTCAGGAGTTCTGTTGCTCAAGAGCAGGTTCTGTCTGGAAGGGTCAGCCTCTCTAAACAGGTCCTGCTCTTTTTCAGGAGAAGAAGTTGCCCTGTACTGTGCCAAGTACCTCCCTGAGATCATCAAAGACCAGAAGGCCTACAAGGAAGGCAAATTGCAAAAGGTAAGGAACCAACTCTACCCTGGACCCAGTAAGTGCCAACACAGAGGAAAGTCCTTTTGTCAGTACCCAGTTGGGTGTGGGTTGTCTCATTCTTGGAGCCGTCCAGAACCTGTCTGGGTTCAGTCCTGGGCAGCTGACTCTGGGTGTCCCTGCTGGAGCAGGGCCTTGGATCAGGAGAACCCTGTGGGTCCCTGCCAGCTGCAGCCATGCTGTGATTAGTTACATTGTGCAAGCTGGAAGAGACAGGATTGCTCAGTATGGCAGGCAGGCATCCTGTAGGGAAAGGGCAACTGCCCACTCATGTCTGTGTTCACACACAGGCCCTGGAAGATGCATTCCTGGCCATTGATGCCAAGCTCACCACAGAGGAGGTGATTAAGGAGCTCTCTCAGATGGCTGGGCGGCCACAGGATGATGAAGATGAGAAGGAGAAAGTTGCTGATGAAGATGATGGTAAGTCAGATGCCACTGAACAGACAAGGCTGCAGCTCCAGGACAGCGATGCAGAGCAGCAGGGTCACATCTCCTTGGGCACAAGGTTTTCTGTCCCAGTTTCTCAGTTAAATTTTGGCTGAGTTGAGCTACTGCCCCTTAGCATTATCCATGGCTTTGGGCTGGTGCTAGGGGAACCCTTATCCATTTGTGACCTTAATGCTATGGATAACAAAACAGCCTGTCATCATTTTCTGTAGAGCTTCCTTCATGGGTTGCAGGGTTCCAGGATATGTCAGGAACTCTGAGCTGGGCGCAGCTGTGGAAGGGAAATGGTGTGGTGTGCAGTGCTCAGCTCTCACTGACTGGTGGCAGCCACCAGCTGCAGATAGGATCGAAGCAGGTCCTGGTCTGTTCAGCAGTTCTTCCCACCAAGAAGCAAGTGTTCCACCAGCAAGCGGTTGCCAGCCCAGGAGGTGTTTCCTGGGGTGGAATCCTGTGCTGCTCATACTGAGTACCTTGTGACCAGCCTTGAGGCAGATGCAACATGATCCTGTCACCTTGAACAATATGTCAGTCTGGAAAAGCTGAATTTGTTGTTTCTTTTTCTCCAGCTGACAGGGATGAAGTGGGTGGGTGGGTTTTCTTTCTTTCTGTTCTGTATTTTTAGGAGCATTTGGGCTATCTGTATTTGTTTTCTTTTTGGGATTAAATAGCAAAGCAAACTATATGCAAGGAGATGTCAGTAGGGAAGCTGTGGTCTTTGGCCCATGGTCATTGGGGAAAGTCATCCCACTTTGTCTGGTCCCTCTTGGGAGATGGCCAAAGCTGTACTCTCATCTGTTGTACCTGTCCAAATGACAGCTGGTGGGGATCCCTAGGGTGTTTCAAGCCTGTGGAGCAGCTGTTCTCTTGTTCCCAGCTGCAGCATTAATGAGCAAACCTGCACATGGAAGTGGTGAGTCTGCTTCCCTGCAGCTGCCAAGGAGATTGTGCTTGGGAAAGCAAGGCTCAGCTCCCCAGGCACGCACCTGATGTGAACACTGTGCTACCACCAGCCCTTAGGCCTGATGTAAACACCTGTGGTGCTGTCAGCCAGCCAGGGAGCACTGGGTCTGGGGCAGTGGGGGCACTGGCAGTCTGTGCTGTGGTCAGAACTGTGGCCTTGCTGTTCCCATCCTGCTCCCCTGTAGCATCTGGGAGCTGTGGGAGGGCACAGGCCTGGCTTTGTGCTCCCAGCCAGCCTGGGGAGCACTGCTGGAACTCTGCCAGCAGCAGCCTCAGCTGGGGCAGCTCACCACAGCACCCAGTGTGATGAGTATGTCTCACCCTCCCTGTCCTTGCCCCTCCCTCTTCCATTTGCAGTGGATAATGAGGAAGCTGCTCTTCTGCACGAAGAAGCCACAATGACCATCGAGGAGCTTCTCACACGTTATGGACAAAACTGCACCAAGAACCTCAAAGCCAAGTCTGTAGCTGCAGCTGGGGATAGCGCTGTGGAGGGGACAGGCAAGCAGCATGATGGGGAGTCAAATATGAATGGAGAGGCTGACCCAGGGGAGCTTCCCGACCACAAGGAGAGGAAGAACGGGAAGCCAGACGAAGAAATCACGGGTATTTCCTCCACCTCAGACAAAGCCAGCGCTGGAGGCAACAGCCCTGCTCTGCAGAAGCCTGAACTAGGCAAAGGTGACGAGGCCGTCACCTCTTCTACTGGGGAGGCCGGGCCCTCCTGCTCCTCTACGGGAAAGCCCCAGCGCACAACCAAATCCAAATTTTTTGAGGACAGTGAGGATGAGTCAGATGAGGTTGAGGAAGAGGAGGAAGACAGTGAGGTAGGAAACAGCACTGGAACAGAGTGGCCTTCTGGCTGGGCAGAATGCATTGCTTATGGTGGTACTTGAGACGAGCCTCTGGCTCATCCTAGGTGTGTTCCTAGGAGTAGGTGTTTCAGGCTGATCCTTTGAGGCCATCCCATGGGAATGTTTGGGATTGTTGAGCCACCCCCGAAGGACACACCCTCATTCTGCAGCAGCCATAGCTGATAGCCCTTAGTCCTGCTGCATGCACCATCCCTTCATCCACTGCTCTAGTGATACCAGCTGCTCTGGTTGTAGCCATCGAGTGTGGGGGACACATGGCAGGTCACCTCACACCTCTGGGGGAACTGACTATTGGTCCCCAGGACCAGCGGGGGGACAGCACCAAGTGTCCTGTGTGACTCCTGTGGTGTCTCTTCTTTCTTGTAGGAATGTAGTGAGGATGAGGATGGTTACAGCAGTGAAGAGGCAGAGAATGAAGACGATGAAGATGACACTGAAGAAGCAGAGGAGGATGAGGATGAAGAGGAGGAAATGTTGTTACCGGGCATGGAGGGGAAAGAGGAGGTGCACACTGGTTTTGTGTTCTGCAGCTTGGTGTGGAGCCAGGGACACTTGAGAGACTCATCTGGGGGTTGTGGGCTGTTCCTGTTCAGGTGGGGATAGAACACCCTGTGCACTCTCCTGGGGCTGAGGGAGCTGCTGCCAGCCTGGGTTTGTGCAAAAGCTGAGGGATGGGCCTGGATCTGGATGGCAGGTTATGAAGAGGCTGACCCTGCTGTTGGGCACAAGGCGCTTGGAAAGCGCTGTGGAGGGAGAGCATGGGGCAAGAACAGGAGGGCTCTGCTGGCACCGCTGCTCCAGAGCACAGCATGACTCCTCACCAGGCCTGGCTGTGGCTCTTCAGCCCATCAGGCAGGCCAGGTGAAGGGGGGACATGGCTTCCAAAGTGCCAATTTCTGCCTTTGGGGAAATGTCCTGACTTGAAGTGAGGATGTGCTCAAGCTGGGCTGGGGTTGGAATTAGCACATTAGAACAGAGGGTACAGACCTGTGGAACACCAGAGAATCCTGACCCCCACACTGCATGAGACTGGGATGGAGGTGTTGCCTAAACCTGCCCCTCAGAGAACACACTCTGGTGTTTCCCACTTCACTCAGGCTTTCTCCATAGTTCCATGTGTGCCTGTGGGGTGCAATGCAGCACCCTGGGACACTGCTGCAGCTGTGCAGCTGGTGCTGGTTCCCTTAATGACCTGACAGGGAGACAGAGAAAGAAATCTCAGCAGGTTTCCCATCTTGCAGCCTGGCTCAGACAGTGGCACCACGGCTGTCGTGGCACTCATCCGGGGCAAGCAGCTGATTGTGGCCAACGCCGGGGACTCGCGCTGCGTCGTGTCAGAGGGCGGCAAGGCCGTCGACATGTCCTACGACCACAAGCCAGAGGATGAGGTGGAGCTGGCTAGGATAAAGAATGCTGGTGGCAAGGTCACCATGGATGGAAGGGTGAATGGCGGCCTCAACCTCTCCAGGGCCATTGGTAAGCAGGAGGGGGGATGCTGGCAGGTCTGGCCTTGGGGCACCTGCCTCAGGAGAGCCATGCTGGGAGCACTGTCAGCCACTGAGGTTATGGAATAGTTTTTAACAAGATGAGTGAAACCTCTGCAATATTTGGTGGGAGATTTCAGTCTAATTGGAGAAACGGCCGTGAAACAGTTGGACATCAGTGGAAAGCAGCATCTGATAGAGCCTAGGCTGTTGTGCCAGCCACTGGGTTGTCAGAAACCACTTCATGCAAACTGTCCCAAAACCAGACACCAGCCTTTGGAACAAGACTTCTCCTGCTTACTGGGTTATTGAGGAATCTTGGTGTGTTGCTTCCTGGGGACCTGGCTTCATGGCAGTTTGAGCCCATTTATTTATCTGAGTGTGTACAGAAGAACCCAAACCACTGAAATCATTATCTTAGTGTAAAGATACATAAAACACCTCTAGGATGGAATTAAGGAGCTTATCTAGGGAGACACTGGAATTCCCACCTACTATTTTATGATGGCCCTAGAAGTCCATTCATAGGATGATTCCTGATAAACTGCTAGCCAGAGCTGAGGGCCAGTTTTCTCAAGTGAACTTTGAATCATAAAATGAACCCTAGAGTGGTTTGGGTGGGAAGGAACCTTAAAACTCATCCAAATCCAGCCACAGCCATGGGCAGGGACACCATCATTAGACCAGGTTGTTCCAGGCCCAGTCCAGCCTGGCCTCAAACACTTCCAGGGATGGGGCAGCCACAGCCTCTTCAGAGGTGACGGGTGCTGTGTGCTGTTGGCCTGGTGTTGGTTGTCCCAGGAGGCAGGGAAAGGGGCACTTGACTTGCTGTTTATAAAGAGAGGCTGAGCTGGTCAAGACCCCTCTTCCCTGGGCTGGCCAGAGCTTACACCTGGAACCCATCGTGGTTGCTCTGCTTCATGGCCCACAGCCTGATCCCAGGTTGTGGGAGCACTCCCTGATCCCACTGGGAATGCCCTGTGGCAGGGCAGTGCTGCTCACTGTCCAGGGCAGGCAGCACTGCCTGTGCCCAGACATCTTCCTCCCCCCCAGGGGATCACTTCTACAAGCGGAACAAGAACCTCCCTCCAGAAGAGCAGATGATTTCTGCCTTGCCTGACATCAAAGTGCTGACAATAAATGATGACCACGACTTCATGGTCATAGCCTGTGATGGAATCTGGTGAGTAGTGAGGGAGCTGCTGTGCCTCTGGGGCATCACTGCTCCAGCCCTTCTCTAGAGTGGGGCCTGAGGAAGGCCTGTTGCACACTATGGCATGTGTGCTCCCTTTGCTTGCCTTTCTGACCTCTGTGCTCTGCAGGAATGTGATGAGCAGCCAGGAAGTGGTGGATTTCATCCAGTCAAAGATCACCCAAAAGGATGAGAATGGAGTCCTGCGGCCACTCTCCTCCATTGTAGAAGAGGTAAGGTCAGGAGACCTGCTGTCCCTCCAGCGTGTGGCATTTCTGCATCCAGGCTCAGTGCCTAGCTCTGCCCTCCCTGAAACCTCTGATGGCTTCCCTGGGCACTCCAGGCAGTGTCTGACCTCGGGGTTGCTGTCAGCCAAAGGAGTTTCTGCTCACATTCAGAAACCTGGGGCTGCTGAGGCCATCTGTGTCCTTTGTCTGGTGGGAACAGCATTTGACTCCTCCTGCACGGGTCTGGCCTGGCAGCCCCTGAGCCACTGTCAGGTGGTGGAATGTGCCCAGTGCCTTGGTGTGGTCCCAGGGTGTATCTTTTCTCTCTGCTAACTTGCCCTGTCCCTCCCTAGCTGCTGGATCAGTGCTTGGCTCCAGACACCTCAGGGGATGGCACCGGCTGCGATAACATGACCTGCATCATTATCAGCTTCAAACCCCGTAACACACACCCACCTGCTGAGAGCGGGAAGCGGAAACTGGGGGAGGCAGCAGCACCAGCAGAGGAGAACGGTGGGGACAGCACCAAGAAGGCCAAACTTGAGTAGCAGGGCCCACCTGGGGACTGGGCTGTGCTCACCAGACTCTCGTTTCTTACCCATGCTGAACTCAAGACTCCAAGTCTTGTCCTTTTTTTAGCCTTAGCAGAGGCCTTGTTTGTCCGTGTCCTGGTCGGGGGGTGGGGCGGGTCTGGTTAGCAAGGGCATGTCGCGCTGTTCATCCGTAACCATTCCAAAGAGGGAGCGAGGCCGGAGCTGCGCCTGGGAGCGCTGCATCGCAGAGTCCGTGGTGAGGAGGAGGAGGAGGAGGATGGCCCCCCATTGTCTCCATGTGGTTGTTGCCATTTCTGTGCCTGTGAATTTCTGTTTGGAGGGAAGAACTTTTACACTGTTCAGGTTTTTTTAATCTGCACCCGATTATTTAAGGCCCTTTCTGTTTCTATTTGTGAAACAATCTGGCAGTGGTGCTGCGGCCACGCCATGTTCAGTTGTACACTTTCAATCAATACTTTTTTCAAACTAAAATATCAGAAAATACAGGTGTGATCTTGTTCCTTGGTTCTTTCCTGGAGCGAGACGTGGGGTGGGGAGGAGAGCATTTGTCCCTGTGGTCTTAAATCACTGCAGGGTTTTGGCCTGTGGCTCCCAGTTTCCCCAGGATGGCTCTTCTGAGGGGTCTCACAGAGTAAACAGGAGCCTTTGGAGAAAGTCTCTGTCTGCTCAAGGGATCAGGGTACCAGTCATGTCCCTGAGCTCACCTGCCTCTAGCACCCAGAGAGCTGCACCTTCTGCCAGGGTGGAGCAAGAGGCACCTCCTCCCTGATGCAGAGCTGTCAGTACCTGTGGCTGACATTGACAAGGGGTGCCAATACCTGTGGCTGCTCCAGCAGGAGCGAAGTCCATGGGCTGTAAAACCCTGATGGAAGGGTGGGCTATACAGGTGGGCTCTCCCTGTGTGGCAGAAGGAGCCCATGCACCTAGAAAATCGCTGGAAACGGAGAGTACTCTGTGGTGATCCATTATTTCTTTTCTTTTTACACACAACTGGCCCCTTCTATGTCAATTTCCCACGCTTGTTCTTTCCCTGTCCCTCCTTCCCCCACAGCCCGGAGCTGTCCCCCCTGCCCCACAATCCCATGGGAGCTACAAGCTCTGTGGGCAGCAGCCCCCCTTGCTGCTGGGGGGAGTGGGGATCTCCCCCTGGACCTCAGGCCCCCCTGTCTGACCATCCTGGAGCCCCTGCACCAGCCAGGCCAGAGCTGCCCCTGCCTCTGTGGGGATGAGTAGGGCCTGCACAGCCTCCAGGATCCTGTGCTCATCTGTGTTCCTGGTGAGCTGCTATCCCTGAACCTGCCAGGCAGCCATGGCAGAACTCCTGCATCTGTTCCCTGAAGAGCTGCAGCAAGGTAAGGCAAACACCTGCAGCTCTGAGGGCCTTTGCTGTGGCACTGGACCCACCACAGAACCTCTTGAGTAAAAATCAGCATGATAAAACATCAACAGAGCACACAGAAAATGGTCTAAATCCAGTAGCTGCTCAATACAGGTTACTAATGTGAGGTCACCACGAATCAGAGCCATTTTGGGGACTCCACAGGAGACTGCATCACAAACTTTAATGACCAGGAACAAAATTTAAAACCAAACCGTCTAGAGATGGATGCCTGGCAGCAGGAATGGGATGACAGCACATGGCTACTGAGACAAACTGGTTCTAATGTCACCATGCAAAGCTGCCTCAGCTCAGGCTCTCGGGGATTGCAGAAAAAACTAATACTTTAGGACTGCTTGTCCCTGTGACCATTCTGTTTATTTAAAATCTGGAGTAACCTTGACCATGGCATTGACAGTAGGGAGGAAGCATGAGGTACTGAGCACCCCCTTCCCAGAATGAGTCTGAGACAAACGCACCTGGCAGCAAGTGAAAGGTGCACTGAGAACAAACCCACTTTTGCAAAGCAAAAAAAGTCTTCCTGGGAGGTCTCCTCAGGCAGCCCCATTCCAGGGGAAGACACCAGCTCATCCAGAGTTCCTATGCATGGAAATGGCCTGAGCAGCAAATCCAGCTGCAGCACTGGGTTTGAGGCTCTGAAGCACCTGACTCACACAGGGCTGCCAGAGCCCAGCCTGAACACTCCAGACACCAAAGCAGTTCAGGAGTGGATAACTCACTGCAGAGCCACCAGACAGGGTGGGAGCTGCAGCCTGGGGCTGCCAGGGAAGGGGGTCAAAGGTAGCAGGGGAGGAGGCACCACCTGGGCTGGTGAGAGACAGACTGAACTGCAGAAGCTGAGACAACAGCCCAGGACCAGAAGGGTGTAGTTCATCTTTGAAAAGGGAAGATCTGCAGTGCAAGGCACTGCTAAAGGTGCAACCTCATCACATGGGAATCCCAGAGCAGCTGGAGGAAGTTGTGCAGGCTCACAAACCTCATCTATGGAGACAGGCTGCGACAGCTAGGACGTTCAGTCTGGAGAAGGACCCAGAGAGACCTTAGAGTCACAGTGCCTAAAGGGGCTCCAAGAAAGCTAGAGGGACTTTGGACAAGGGCCTGGAGGGACAGGACAAGAGGAAATGGCTTCCCACTGCCAGAGGGCAGGATTAGATGAGACATTGGGAAGAAATTCTTCCCTGCTGAGGCCCTGGCACAGGTTGCCCAGAGAAGGTATGGCTGCCCCACCCCTGGAAGTGTTCAAGGCCAGGCTGAATGAAGCCTGGAGGAACCTGGTCTAGTGGAAATTGTCCCTGCCCATGGCAAGGGACAGTGATGAGCTTTCAGCTCCCTTCCAGCCCAAATCCTTTACTCATTCTGTGACTGCCCCACTCTGAGCAGCAAAACATTCAGCAGTAGCCTTTTTTTCCCAGTACACTGCAGTGGAGTCAGACTGGTGAGGATCCCAATGCCTGAGACCATGCAACTCATCTGGCAGTAGGCTCCCACCTACAGCCCATGGTGCTACCCCGTGGTCTCTCCACACTGGCCTTGCTGCAGGATGGATCCCTGTGGCGATCAGCACCAGAGATCAGAGCTGGGGGGCTGCAGCCATCCCACAACCCTGCAGCCTGTTCTTGGGGCAGATCAGTTGGTACAGGCAGGGCAGTGCCCACAACAACCCCTGCATGGCCTGGGCAGCCTCGTCCTCACATGGGTGCAGATGTGATGCCTGTCGTGCTGGGCTGCCAACCATGGGGCTGTGCTGTCAGGGGAGTTTTTCCATAGGAGACAAAGGGACCCTTAGAAAGCAGCTTTATTTCCTAGTGGCGCCTCTGGGAAAGGGGCAGACAGGGCTAGTGAAGGGTGTGGCAATGCTGGGTACAGCCAGCACCCACCCAGGACCCAGCTCCCTGGGCTAGGCATGCTGGCAGAGGGGCTCTGCCACAGGAGGGCATACGGCCTCTGTGTGGATCCAGACTCATCCCCTCAGGCCCCCATCACTCCACAGGGACACCCACGGAGCTGCCCCTGTCACTGGTGGCTCCCAGGGAGTCCCCAGAGAGGCTCTGCCCAGACAGGGCACTGCTGAGGCTCTGCTGCCGGGCAGAATGTGGCACCACTTCAACCGACACCTCCACCTCGATGGTGACACCCCTGCAGACAGACACCGGCCTGAGGGCAGTAGCCCAAAGGGGGACATCACCCGCCCCTGCCCAGCACAGCAGGAGCAGGGGAGGCTGTTTGGGAAGGGATGTGCCACTCCCCCAGCCCCCTCAGCACAGCCACCCTGTTTACCTGTCAGAGGTGTCCTGGCCCTCACTCAGTATACTCCCAGCAAGGGCCACTGTGCTGGCTGACTGGCTGTCCTGTTCCTGCCACACTGACCCCGGGCGCCGACTGTGGCTGCTGCTGGGGAGGGAGGCAGCGGCATCTGGAGCTCCATCCTCACGCGCTCTGGGGCTGGGCAGCACTGACCACAGCTCATTCACTAGGGAGAGAGAGCATGCTGTTGCCATGGACTGCTCCTCGCTAGAGCAGAGAGGGAACAGGCCAGGGCCTGCCAGCTGTGTGGGACTTACATTTGGCCAGGTTGTCCAGCTCCACCATGCCAAGGTCTCCAGGCGTGTGGTTGTCCCTGCAGCCCCAGCGGCCCCGGCACAACGACAGCATCACAGTCCCGTACACATAGGTGAGCACCAGGGGCACACCAACACCTGCAGGTGGACAAATGGTCACTGCCCAGCCCTGGTGCCTCTGGTCCCAGACATCCCCCACAGCCACGTCACAGCCACAGCCCCAGGGCCCAACATGGGCAGTGCCCTCAGTGCTCACGAAGCACTCACCCACAGTGAGAGCTGTTATGATAGGGGACACACAGAGAGAGAGGAGGACACTGCTGGTGACAGAGAGGCACTGCTGGCACCCTGACAGACTGCTTCGCCGGCTCTGGCCCAGCACCTCAAGGACAAGACAGAAAGGTGAAGTGCTCTACAAAGACCTCCATAGCCCCAGGGACACAGCCTCTTCCCAGCCTGGCAGAGCTCCAGCCACAGCCACCCAGACATGCCCTCCTCAGGGAGAGGCAGCCACAACAGCACTGCTGCCACAGCACAGGTATTCTTGGAAAGCACCCCTAGAACTCTTCCTTCTTTTGCCCATGCTGACTGAGCACACCCACACTGGCAGGGGCTGCTGGGGGGCAGTAGAAGGCAAGGAGGGACTGTGGGCTGTCAGGGGCGGCACAGAGATGTGCTGTGGGCAGCAGGGAGCACTGCGGGTCTGTCCAGGCCGAGGGCCATGGGCTACCTGGTTCAGCAGGGAGCAGTACACAGGGACTCCAGGACCACCTGCCGGTACCTTCCTACCCATGTAGATGGGGATCCCAATGGTAATGACAGGGACAGCAACACCCGCAGCAAGAGAGATGACCATGGGGGCTCCCAGCACCATGCCCAGCTGCCAGAGGATCCTTCGGGTCCGTGACCATGGCCTCTTCCCCCAGAAGGTGCAGCCAGAGGGGCTGTGGGGACAGAGGGACTGAGCCATGGCTTCTGCAAGGGGCAGGCAGAGACCAGCACAGCCTAGCTCTGTGACAGGGGACATCCATGGGCCCACCGGAGAGCAGGCAGCCAGGTTCCCCCAACCCTGAGCTCCAGCTGCCTCCTACGGGGTGCCAAAAGCCAGCCCCAGCCCTGCCAGACCCAGCAGCATAGACCACCCTGCTCCCCTTGGCTAACCCCAAACCCGGGGCAGGGCCTGGCTGCCCCCATCCCAGCCCTCCAGCTTCTGTCAGGGCCCCTAGCCCTGACCCAGTGCAGTCCCACAGACCCCCCAGCTCCTGTCAGGGCCCCCAAGGCCCATGGCCCTGCACTGACCTCAGGAAGTGCACGTCAGAGATCTCCCGCAGGCAGAGCCAACAGAAGAGGCACCCGCACATCGTGCAGTTCATGCGGTTGCAGCTCCCATCGTTGATCTTCATGATGAAGGCGCTGCAGCGAGGACAGACCTTGATGTCCTCGGCCTCAGCTGGCGGGAGATAAGGGATGGGGGAGATAAGAAGGGATGGGGGAGCAGGACAGAACAGTGTGCATCCATCCTAGCCTGCCCCAGGCTCTTCCCATCCCACAGGTACCATGGGGAGGAGCCAAGGTCCCTCTGCACACCCTGGCCCAACTGGCACAGGGGCTACGAGACTGCAGCAGAAGCAGTCAAAGGGAACTCTGGATCCTGGCTCCAGCAGCCCCACAGGCAGGAGGTAAAGAGGCACACAACTGTGCCAAACCCTAACCCAGCCCTGCCTCTCCCACTCTGGGCCAGGGCCTCACCATGGGCCAACTCTTCTGGCTGGGCCAGCTGTGCTGCGGGGGTGGCCAGGCTGGGGGCCAGTGGCACTGGTGCACAGGGGCCGTCAGGGTGCCAGGGCTGTCGGCAGTGGTAGCAGAACTCGGTGCCACAGCCCTCACGCCCACAGGTGAGGCGGGGACACTCGGCACAGCCATGGGCAAAGACAGCGTAGCTGTGGGGAGAAGGCAGTTGGACTGGGGTACAGCAGGGTGCCCCCTCCCCACACAGCCAGGCCAGGCTGGGGCAGTCCCAGTCCTGCACTGAGTTGGAGCCACAGCTCCAGCTCAGGAGAGCTGGGATACACCCGTACCAGCCCACCCTGTCCAGCACCCACAGCCCTCTGGCTCACAGAGTATCTAGCACAGCCAAGGACACCTGCCCTGGCAGACAGAGCCGCACAGGCTCTGCAGCCAGACCTGGGCACACCCAGCCCAACACAGAACAAGTGATGAGGAACCTTGCCTGGGAAGGGCTCACAGGACACAGGCACACACTGCTGCTGTGGGAGGGGAGCCCACACCCACCCCTGCATTCCCGTCTCTGTGCTGGGGCCAGTGGTACCTGCAGTCAGGTGCAGGGCACCAGCGGGTGCCAGGATCAGCCACAAGCAGCCGTCGCAGCAGGAACTCTTCATACTTGTCCCGGAGGGCGGGCTCAGGCAGGAGCCGGTGGACATCAGAGGGGTGGAGCACAGTGGGGCAGTGCGGGCACGACACCGGCACGCGGCTCTCACTAACAGCGAGGCACAGGTACTGCTCCAGGCAGGCCCAGCACGAGCGGTGAGAGCAGGAGGCCAGGGTGGGAAAGGCCTCGGGGGGCTGGGGTAGCAGGCACAGGGGACACTCCTCCAGCACCTGGCCCTCGCCCAGGGGCAGCACCACACGTGTCTCCTCAAGTTCCTCAGGCTCTGGCTCCGGTTCTGGTGGTGTCTTCCCCTCCATGGCCTGTGGCTTCTGCCTGAAGCAGCTCAGAAGCCAGCAGGGCCCAGGCACACGTGTGGGCTGGTCCATGCTGGCCCATCAAGGTAGCCACTGGCAGCTATTGGGCTATGGAGGGCAGTGGGGAGGTGATGGCCCTGGTGCAGCCTCCATGGCCTGGCTTCTGCCTGAGCCTCACCACAGGTAACAGCAGAATCATCCCCAGCTGCAGTCGGTGCCGCTCAGCCTGCAGAGGAACTGCTCCTGAGAGCAAGCCCATGCCCTGGGAACGGCTCTGAGTCTTGGTACCCAGAGAAGCCCAACAGCACCCTGCCAACCAGCCCCAAGCCTGTCCTGCCCCATCGTGCCTCATTCAGCTCTGCATGACAGGTCCAGGACCACAGAACTCCCAAATCCCCAGGGTGGGGTAACAGCCAGCTCAGGCACAGAGCAGTGTGACACTCACACCCGTCCCCACCCCAGGGCTTCGGGGTTCTCCTCCTCAGGGTGAGACATGGCTAAAGCAGGGAGGTCAATTGCCAAGGGACCCAAGACTCAATTTCATTCAGTGACCAAGAGCCAGGTGATTCCAGCAGTGGGGTAAATCTGTCCATTTTCCTTGCTTAGAGCTCATGCATCCATGGCTACACCACATTCCTTCCCCTTGGTCCTTCCCTCTCTATACCCTAAAGCTGCCCCTTGCCCTCCCCACCTCAACAGCACTGCTACACCCTGCAGCCTCCACAGCATTCCCGTGTCAGCTCTGCCAGAGGCAGAACCATGGGCACGAGAAGAGGCTGGAAGGAGTGACACTCAGGTGAGACTGAGGAGTCCGAGCATACCTGCTCCGATGGGCCAAGCACTGGGTGGCCCCGCATCCCCCCAGGGGAGACAGCACTTCCCAGGGGATACAGTGTTTCCCAGGAAGAGGGCAACTGCAGAGCTCAGAAAAGCGGGCAGAGGCGGGATTTACGTGGCGGTTGGAGAGCGAGAGGCAGCCAGGGCTGTACCTGTCAGCGGGGAATCACCGCTGGCAGCACGGCACGGCCACGGCTCCCCCGGGACAGCCATAGCCCGATACATCCAGCGCCCTTGGGACCTGCAAAGGGACAGCAGCGATCCGTGAAGAGGAGAGCTGCGGCTCACACAGCCAGGGCCGCCTGGGCACGGACCGGAGCCACCGGGGGAACACAGCGAGCGATGCGGGTGGGAATTGGGCACAACCCCGGGACACGGCTGGGCTGCACTCCCGCACCGACCACCTTAGGGATCGGCCAGAGCACGGTGAGACCGGACAGCCGGCGGCCCTGAGGCCCAGCGGGCGAGACGCAAAGCCCTGGGTGTCCCTGGTCTAGCCGCGCGGGGACAGCAGCAAGGGACTCACCGGGGACTGCCCTCGGCGCCGGCGCTCGGCGGGGCTGGACCCGGAGAAGCCGCGGCCGCCCCTGAAGGGGTACAGAGACCGTCAGCGTCCGATAGCGCCCCAGGTCGCAGTCCCGGTCCCGCCGGCGCCACCGCGTCCCGCCGGCCGGAAGGGGCGGAGCCACTGTTGTTCCACCCCGCCCCGAGCC
>VWYI01015141.1:162822-173018 GCA_013399455.1 Anthoscopus minutus
GACCTGCTGCTGGGCCGCGGCCCGGCCTCCGAGAAGGGACCGCCAGGTGCGTGCGGCCCCCGCGGGGACGCCGCCCCTCTCCGGCAACCCTGCTGGCGGGGACGCGGCCCGGCCGGGCCGTACTGGCCCCCCGTTCGGCTTATCCGGCAGGGCCCGCCCTGCCACGGACCCGCCCGGCGCGGGCTCCGGCCGAGCTTCCTCTCACGGGGAAGGCCCGGCCCCCGACGGTTCCCTCGAGTGTGTTCTGCCCGCCCGGCATTGACCCCCGGGACCGTTCCCCGAATGCTCCCTCCCACCAAAGTCCCGGGCACGACGTGTGCCCGCGGTAGGTTTGGGGCCGCGCCTCACGGCTGCCGCCGGGCTCACCCCAGAGCCGCCGCACCCGCGCAGGAGCCGGCCCCGGCCCCGGCCCCGGCCCCGGTCCCGGTGTCCTGTTTCACCACTCGCCTTGAACTGCAGGGTGTAGGCAACGTTCTCAGCCCCGGGACCCCTGGCCCGGTGCGACTGAGCAGTGCCTGTCCAGCCGGTGCTCCCGAGCTTGGCTCAACCCTGGCCAAGGTGGCAGCACTGCTCAGCTCCATGGAGCTGCCTCACGGGGACCGGTGGGAATCCTGCCCCAGGCACTGAGCAACATGCGAACAGAATGGCGAGAGGGCAACAAGGACTGTCCAGCCCCATGTCTCTGTCCCCTCACTGTTCACAGGGGCTGTGCCCTGGCCCATGTGCTCAGCGGCTGCGTTGGGCTGTGCCATGCTCCTGCTCTGGTACTGAGGTTCAGTCCAGCAGCCTAGCACATGGGGCTGCTCTGAGGACTGTGCTTCCTTGCCCTGGGACAGCTGCTTGGCAGTCCAAGGAGCCTGCCAGGGATTTGCCAGTGAGCCTGCCAGGGATTTGCCAGTGAGCCTGCCAGGGTGACAAATTCTACTAGGAATACCTTTTCTCCTGTTCAACCCCAGTCAGGACAGACAGGCTGTCCCACATGGGCACTGACATGGCCATTCAGGGGATGGTGCTGTGGGAATGCTGTGGCACTGATGGACTGAGGGGACAGGGGGGTCCCTTGGTGTGGGTGGGGCTGAGCTGAAGAGAAATGGGGTCCCTCAGCAGAGGGTTCAAGGCAGGGTCAAGAGTTCCCCCATAATAGCCAGGCCTTGGTGGGATGCCCTTTTCTGATGTCTGCATTTCCAGCAGTGCTTGTGGAAGGGGCTGGGAGGCTGGAGGGGCCACTCTGTCCCACACCATGGGTCAGCCTCATCTCTGCACCAGCCTCGAGCTCTGGGAGCTGGACCCAGCCCAGGCAGCAGCAGCAAGGGGACAGTCCAGGGTGCTTCCCAGGATGGTGGGCAGCTGCTGAGTCTGAGAGGTCCCAGGATTGCAGGTCAGGCACAGCATGGGGCCAGCAAGGCATGGCTCACAGCTGGTAGTGGTGAGCTGCCCCTCCAGCCCTTAGCACCAGCTTGGGGACACATGTGGAGCACAGGGGCTGCAAAAGGATGTGTCTGTGCCCAGGTGAGAAGTTCTGTTTGAGAGCCTGGCACAGCCTTGCCCCTGCTGTCACTGGATGGTAGCACTGCATGGGGCCGGGGAATGTTTCCTGCAGGATGGAAGGGTCTGGTGTGGGAGCTCCCAGATGCCAGCCATGTGAGTGTGACCAGCTGCTCCAGAGCTAGAGCAGTGGCACAGTGAGAGGGGCACAGAGCATCTTTATGGGTACCCATTTCTCCAGCCTGGGCCAGGCTGTGCCCACCCCCTTCCATGCACCAGGCTCAGCCATGCCGGTGGGTGATGGATCCACCCATCCTCTCACCCTTCCTGGTGCCAGGGTCTTGGCCAGCCATACAGAAGTGTCAGGGTTTCTCAAGACACCCAGAACAGGCCCTCAGCAGGGTGTTGGGGCAGGCCATGGCTGTGGGGCTCCTCACTGCAGTGCACAGTGTGGTGGGCTCCTGCTGGGTGCCACAGGGTGGGTACCCATCTGGGACTGGGGATGTAGGCAGGGGGCTGTGCCCAGGCCAGCCAGGCTGACACTGCCCCATCCCCACGGTGTTCTCAGCAGACACACTGGTGGGGAAGATCGCTATTCCAGCATATGCCCTGAGTGATGACGACTGCTCCTCTGGGTACCAGCAGCTGAGCGTGGAGAGTGACCCTGAGGAGGGGGGTGAGCCTGGCCCCGCTGCCCTGCCGTGCCGCCAGTGCGGGCTGCAGCTGGCTGCCAGCCTGGGCCAGAGCTGCCTGCAGTGCGCCGGCGCCGAGGGCAGCCGCAGCCAGCGCATCGTCTACTCCTGCCAGCTCTGCCCCTTCGCCTCCCACTACTCCAGCCACCTCAAGCGTCACATGAAGACACACAATGGGGAGAAGCCTTTCGCCTGCCCGCAGTGTGCCTACGCCTCTGCCCAGCTGGTGAACCTGACCCGGCACCTGCGCACGCACACCGGGGAGAAGCCGTACCGCTGCACGTGCTGCAGCTTCGCCTGCAGCAGCCTGGGCAACCTCAAACGCCACGAGAGGGTTCACAGCCAGGACAAGCCCTTCCAGTGCGCTGCCTGCGACTATCGCTGCAACCAGAGCCGCAACCTGAAGCGGCACATGCTCAGCCACCGCCTGCCTGAGGGTGAGGGGCCACACCAGCGGGACAAGGACCCAGGTAATGCTGGGAGGGCGAGGGCACGCGGGAAGAGCTGATGTGGAGGCTTTGGGGCTGGGGCAGAGTACACATGCCATTGACCCGAAATCCTGTTACTGATGGGCTCACCAGGGCACTATGGCTCTTCATAGAGCCCATCCTCACTGGCGCTGTGCTGCCCAGCTCACAACACTGTCTCTTTGTCCCACAGAGCCATTGCTGCCAGAGCTGAGCCTGCATGTGGGCAGTGGCAGTGGCCCCTTCCTGCCTGGCTGCGCACGGCTGCGGGGTGAGGAGGCTGCTGCGCTGCCCGAGCTGCTCTTCCCCTTCACATGCCGCATGTGCGGGCTGGTGCTGGATGACGGGTTCGCACAGGACGAGGGCCTGGCCGAGCAAGTCTGTGGGCGCTGCAGCCTGGCGGTGCTGGGCACGGAGCCAGGTGCCAGCCCCCGAAAGGGCACTGGGGACAAGGGCTTTGCCTGCAGCCTCTGCCCCTTTGTCACCCACTACCCCAACCACTTGGCGCGGCACATGAAGACACACAGCGGGGAGAAGCCCTTCGCCTGCCCGCTCTGTCCTTACGCCTCCGCCCACCTGGACAACCTGAAGCGGCACCAGCGCGTGCACACAGGCGAAAAGCCCTACAAGTGCCAGCTCTGCGACTATGCCTGTGGCAACCTGGCCAACCTCAAGCGTCACGGGCGCATCCACTCAGGCGACAAGCCCTTCCAGTGCAGCCTCTGCAGCTACAGTTGCAACCAGAGCATGAACCTGAAGCGGCACATGCTGCGGCATACGGGCGAGAAGCCCTTTCAGTGCCGGGACTGCTCCTACACCACTGGTCACTGGGACAACTACAAGCGCCACCAGAAGATCCACGGCCACACAGCCGAGAGCTGGGTGAACCCACGCAATGCCAAAGCTCTCCTGGCCCCCCCAGCCGTGGGCACGGCTCTGCCCTGAGACAGCACTTAGCCTGGCAGTGGGCCTGGGCTGCCTTGGTGCCTGCCCTCCCTGGGGGAGGGAGGACAGGCGGGCAACTCCACAGGAGCTGAGGGCTGCCTTACACCAGGCCCACAGAGGCGCACTGGGGCTTCCAGCAGCCCTGTCCTGCCTGGGCAGGGTGAACTCACGACCAGCGGCTCTGACCTCTGCCTGTGCAGCAGCACTGCCACCCCACTTGCCTGTTTCTGCCTGCTGGAGCCTTCCTCTGCCAGAGTTTGGGGAAAAGAAGGTAGTGGGGAACAGGACTGGTTCCATGGCTGCTGCTGTGCTGGTCGGTGTAATTTATATTGTGTATAAAAGCATTAAACAGTCAGTTTTGTTATCTGCTCTTCACCCTGGGGGCCTTGTTCTGCTGCAGGGCTGGCATGGAGAGGGGAGGGACAGTAGCCACCCCCCAACAGACAGCCTGGTACCAATCAGGATCCATTTTAATCATTGTTGCAGTGTGTAAACATCAGTTACTGTCCATTAATGCTCTGTTGGGCTGAGCAGCAGAAGATACGTGGTTACAAGCCTAGATTACGCTGGCATCTATGAGCGGGTTAGAGGGGACTCTGCATGGAGCCCCCAGAGACAGCTTACTCTGTCTCGGAGCACAAACCTAAATGCTAATTTGGCATTAATGGAGCCTGCCTGGGTCTGCCCCCAGGCTGGGCCAGGCCTTCCCAGCTGGGACGGGAGCAGCTCTGCCCCCGTGCTGGGCCAGGCCCTGCACTGCAGCTCCAGGCCTCTGCCTGGGCAAACTGTTCAGGTCAAACAAGCCCTCTCCCAGCTGGAGCCAGCAGCAGGAGTTCAGCTGCCCCCACCCCGAAGGCAATGGCAGGCTGGGGGTGAGCTCCCAGCCCCAGAGAGCAGGGAAAGGTGGATGTAGCAGGTGAGAGGCACGTTGATTGCAACCTGGCTGCAGGTCATACATTCCTCAGCGAAGGCCCTTGCGAAGGCCGGGGCTGTCCTGGGAAGGGGGGCACTACAGATCCTCATCGCCAATGCCCTCAAAGGCATAATTGCCGTGGAAGTCATTAGCACCCACATCATTTGCAGAGCTGGAGTGGCTGATCCCACGCAGGCTGACAGAAGTGAGCTTGCTCTGTGGAGAAGGGAGATGTTAGGGAGGACACCCCTAGCTCCCCCACCCACTCAGCCTGAGGTCTTTGGTGCACCCACACAACTCACCGAGAGTTTGGCCATGGGCTCCCAGGAGGCATCAGGTGAGTCCTGTGAGGACAGCACAGTTGGGCAGTGCAAGGTCATGGGACACAATACCCACCTCTCCTTCTGCCTGCCCCACTCTGTCCCCAGGGAGTCTGGCTCACTGAGTTGGTCCAGGACCTTGTTCCCTTCTCAGGGCTCTGGAAGCAGGGCACCACAGCCCTGCCAAGGGGACCGTGGCTCCTATGGGGGCAGTGTATTCTGGTACACAACACATCAAAGCCTGTGACTGCACGTGTCCCCCCACCCAGGGCTGCAGGGTCCCACTCACCAGCAGCGGGGGCGACTTCACAGCTTGCTGGCTGTCAGAGCGCCGCAGGGCCCCATTCACCCGCCGCCGAAACATCTGCAGAGTAAGCTCAGCTTAGCCACAGGGTCCCCAGCGTCCTGAGTGGAGCGCTCAGGACCCAGCCCAGACCTGAGGATGGGTCTAGTTAGGATCCCACCCCAGAGCCATCATCTGGCCCCAACCCTCACCTTGCGGATGCTGCCTCCAGATTTTTTCACCATCAGCTCATCTACCATGGACTGCAAACAGATGCTCAGCATGATGGCCTGCAAGGAAGAAGTGTCACGGGGCTCTGTGCACTCCACAGTCTTCCCACATCCTGTGCAGGACCAAGCCAAGCCCTTCCTCCCTCACAGCCACCACAAGCCCAGCACACAGGCAGCTCTACCTGTGGGCTGGTGATGGTGACCCACTGCAGCCGGTCCTTGCTCATCAGGTATTCAAAAGCCAACTCCAGCTTCACCTCAGACTTCCCTGGGCTGCTCCCCGAAGGGCTGTTGCTCATTGGCACCTGCAGGGACACACACCAAGGCTGAGAGCCTCCAGAGGGGAAGTAGCAGCTCCCCAGACACCAGTGCAGGTTGAGGGCGGCACCGCGCCAAGTGTGGGACACCTGCACAGTGCCCACCAGTCTTCTGCCACTCTCAGGTCCCCTCAAATGTCCTCACACCAGTGATCCCCTCAGCCTCAAAGCATAACTCAGACCCTCTCCAGGCCTACTGAGCCAGAAGCTGGCGTCAGAGCCAGCACCTTTCCCAGGAAGAGGTACCAGCCCAGCCTGGCCCAGCCAGGTCTCTCCAGCCCTGCCAGACCCCTCTGCTCTGCAAGTGTCACTCACCGAGGATGTGACCCGCCAGCACCGCATGCGTGTGACCTTGAAGCTGCCCTCTTTGATCTGCTCGTTCGGCAGTCGCACCTGGAAGTTGAGCTCGTTGTTGCCGGCACTGACAACGACATGGCAGCCCTTCTCAGGGAAGTCGGTGACACAGGGGTCGAACTTGAGATAGCCGTAGTATTTTAGGGTCTGCGCCAGGCGGATGAACTGCAGGCAGAGCCAGGGGTGCTCAGCCGCCTGCCCAGGCCAGGAACAGGCGACCAACCTGGTGCCACATGTCACGTGGAGATGGGCTAGTGCAGTGCCAGAACTGCCCTGGCCATGGCATTGTACCCTCTCCTACCTCCTTCTTGGAGACCTTCTCTTGCAGGGACTTCAGCTGCCGGTGCTGTTCCTTGTTGACAAGGATCCATCCGTGTTCAATGTCTGACACCGTCTACAAGCAGCAGAGGTTGATGAGCACCTAGGACCAGAGCCACCCAAGCCCCGACACAGGTGTAGCCAAGGGGTACAGTGTCCCTCCTCACCTGGCTGTGCCACACCAACCCTCACCTGCGCATACAGCAAGTTCAACCCCACACGATGCTCCATCACATCGTCATCATAGGCTGAGTCCCAGTAGCTGCAAGGGAACCACATGGGTTAGCCTACTCCCCACCTCCTAACAGCAAGGAAGAGAAAACCACCCTCCTGTGGGCTGGCTGTCTGGCCAGCTACCCCCTAACCAACAGCCACCATGCCCTGCTCCCCATCTAAGCCAGTTGCCATGGGAAGGCAGAAATGGGCTAAGCACAGCTGGGCAGCCCAGTGTCATGGTCAGAGATGCTCAGGTGTGTTCCTGGGGGCCAAAGCATCTGTGGGCAGCAATGGCAGAAGGGGAGGGTCTCTCTGTGGAACAAGGAGCCCTGGGCACCACCCCCCTGCTGCCTCACACTCACCTCTTGCGCAGGATGATCTGGAACTCGGGGTTGTGCAGGCTGGTGACTGACACGTACGGCAGCTCAAACTCCTGCAGCTTTCGCACGACTGCAGGGAAACGCCGGCTCAGCAGCAGCTCTGGGCAGCAGGAGCCCCTAGGCCCCCACTGCCAGGGTGCCCCAAGGAAAACGGCTTGGCCCCCCACCCAGGGGAGAGTCCAAGCACACAGCCCTCACTCCAGGCAGGAAGCAGAGCAGATACCCCACAATGGGCTCTACTCACAGGAGAAAGCTCCATCCTTGGTCTGTCTCACTAGAAAGAGGCTGAAGTAGCCAACCAGGTCATCTGGCAGATCCAGCTTGGAGGCCACAGCCTGGGAGGAAGAGGAGGATAGTCCCCATATAGTCCCAACACGGTGGCAAGACCCAGCCCATGTGCATTCTGGTGCCTCCCAATAGCAGGAAGGCAGCACCTCTGCTGCCCTGTGGCCAAGCCTGGGACTCGTTGCAACCAGGAAACAGGGGACCCCAAACACCATTCTGTATTCACACACACCCATCAGCACACCCATTTCAGCTCCCAGCTTTCAGCTCCGCCAAGTCAACCCTGCTGCAGGATGAGCAGATGGCAGAGGAGGGCAGGGGGAGCTACCAGGCTGAGAGAGCCCCACACATGTGGGAAACCACAGAACACAGCAGGAGGGGCTGTCCCACCCAGCATGAGAGCTCTGGCACCTCAAGGACATCCTCTGTCTGGTCCGACGTAAGGATGGTGACCTTGACCTTCTGCCCGTTCGAAAGCAGCACTTCCAGCACCACCTCCTCTGTGGGGATCTGCTGTGTCTCCTGGAGAGAGAAACAGGACTGCAACCCCAGCTCCTTGCCACAGACTGAGGGCCACAGACCCCCACAGCTCTGCCCCCTCACCTGCTGGGCCTTGCGCAGGAAGCTGTTGAAGGTCTCGCTGCCTCCCAGCGTTGGGTCCTGCCGCACTGCAGGAAGGGGCACGAGGAGTCAGGAGTCCCACAGGAAGGGACCCACACCAGTGCCTGGCCCTTCTGCAGCCCCTCAGTTTGCTGTCAGATTGTACACTGGGGCAACCAGGGACGCCCTACACATCCCCACTCTGTCAGTGCAGGGCAGGGGCTGGGACAGGAGCTGACATCCAGGGGACAAGCCCATCAAATGCCAGTGCTATACTGGGAGCTGCAAGATGCACCACGGTGAATGGAGTAGGGCAGGGAGGAAGGCACAGGCCACAGCCCACGCCCTACACAACCAGGCTGGGGCAGGCTCAGCTTACCTGCCTGCATGTATTTCTCCAGCTGCTCCCGTCGCTGCTCTACCTCTGCTGGGGTGAGCGTGAAGATCTTCTTTGGGGGAAAGGCTGGAACCACGTTGGTGCCATACTCCTTCCTTAACTAGGAAAAGAACAGAGTGCTGCAAGAGCCCCCAAAGAGATGGTGGCTGCCCTGACACCTCACCCTCTCTGACCCCCAATGACCTAGCAAGGGGAGCAGAGAGCTTGCTAGCATCCCTTATCCACATGGGAGTCCAGCAGCACACAAGAACCCAGATGGAATGCCACACACCAGAAGCAGGCACGTCGCACCCAGCACCCTCCCTACCTGCTCGTGCAGGCCCAGGAGCTGGCTGTAGCGCACCCGGCAGTGCAACACCCCATTCACATGGATGTTGTAGGCCTGCAGGGAAAGAGGCCAGTCAGATCCCAGCATCTGCCCAGCTCAGGGCACACAGGATGCCAGGGAGCACCCAGGAAAAGGCAATACTCCCAAGCACCCTGCTGAGGAGCAGATGGTCACAACTATTCAGGAAGTATGAGCACATACAAGAGATGTGCTCGCTGGACACAGGAAGGTCTAACCCTGTGGCTGCCCAGCAGACATGGGTGTCCCCATGCCAACAGACAAGGACACCCCTTCCCACTCCCAGGGGTTCACAAAGAGCTTCTCCGTGGCTATGCCCCCTCTGCTCTGGCTCAGCTCCTACTGATGCCACAGGCAGAGCACAGCTATGATGCAGAACATACAGGGCCTGGCAACTCCATGGTCCAGCTCCCAGCACATCTCCATAGGTAGAGCCTTTGCAAGGGACAGCTCTGTCCTCTTGGGTCCTGCCATCCCCAGAGTAGTTTGGGAGGGGGAGAGGATGGACGTGAGTCTCCAGCCAGCCATGGCAGCCCAGCCTCCCATCAATGCCCCGAGTGCCCTCCTGCTCCTGAGCGCTGGGACTGCCCAAGGCTCAGCAGAGGTCCCAGCCCAGCCAGGCTGGAGCTCACACTAGCACCTCCCAACACAAAGGCACCAGCCCAGTGGCTCAGGGTTGCTGTGGAGTAACCAGGTCGGACAGTGGTGGTACAGGGAGCACCCACACCTGCCCAAATCAGGGCTTTCCATGAGGTCACAGCTCCAGGCTATCCAAGGGCTCTCCCCGAGGTCTCTCCCAGGCCTGAGGCTCTGCAACAGCACAGAGCAAAGTGCAGGAGGGTCATGGGGCCAAAATGCCTCGAGGACTGCTGGCTCCTTCGGCCCTTGAGCAACTGCACCTCCTGTGGATCGTCAGGTCTCCGCTCACCACCGCAAACATGCCCCAACTCAGGCTCTCGATGAGGATCCCCCAGAGATCTGGGGATTGTGGCACAGGGGGAAAGCATGGGGGCCTCCACAGGGTCGTGAAACCCAGGGCTGCCCAGCCCGACCCCAAGAGCACCGATTCCAACCCTATGCCCAGCCTGGGGGCTCTGCCCGCCGCTGCTGGCCCCGGGAAAGGGGTCTGGGCACTCGACAGCCAGCGCCACTCGGCAGCAGCGTCCCCCGTCTCCTCTCCCTCCGGAGGCGCTCATGGCGCAAGGAGCAAAACAGGAAGCCGGGACAAACGGACGGACGGGCGGGCCAGGATGAGCCGGAGCTGGGGATGAGACCGGACGGGGCCCTAGGGGCTGCTCATCCCCGCCCGCGGCGCCCGGGCAGGGCAAGGTCCGGACAGCCCCGGGGTGGTTCCAGGGACCTCCCGCGCCCCCATCCGGAGGCGCGGGGGCGGCGGGGCCCAACCTGTGCCTGGCCCTGGCACAGAGCGCCGACCGGGGATGGCGATGGGCGGGGCCCTGCCCGCCTCGCCCGGCCCCGGTCCTAATCCCGACCCGCCATCGCGCCGGGACTGCAGGCCCGCACGGCCCCACCGGGGCCGCACCGCACCCGGGCCGTGGAGCCGCGCCACCCACTCGGCTCCGCGGGGCGGCTCCGCTCCGCGGGACAGCTCCGCTCCCTCGGCCCCGCTCACCACGTAGGCGGGGGC
>VWYI01015141.1:173052-193697 GCA_013399455.1 Anthoscopus minutus
CGCCACGCCTCCGCCGCGCCGGCAGCGAGCGCCCGGGGGTGGGACGGGACCGGGGAGGCGGGGCTGTGGGAGAAGCCCCGGGAACGGACCGGCCCCGCACCGGGAGTGACGTCATCGCTTCGTGCAGAGGAGCCCGCGCGTCACGTGGGTCACGCGGAGGCGCCCGGCCGGCAGGGGGCGCTGGAGGCGGCGCACGGGCGCCATGGCGGAGCGGGAGAGTGAGTGCGGGACGGGACACTGGGACCGGTACCGGGATGAGACCCGGCCCTGCCACAAGACCCGGCCCTGCTCACGCTCCCCTCATTCTAGGTAGGACCCCCGAGGGAGCTGCGCCACTGCCGGCGGGATCGCAGGTGAGCAGGGCCGGTGCTGGTGTGAGGCCGGGGCTGGGGACCGGGCTCGGGGCCGCCTGACGGTGTGGGCTCACAGGTCCCGGAGCTCTCCCGGGAGGAGAAGCTGCAACTGCGGAAGGAGAAGAAGCAGCAGAAGAAGAAGAAGAGGTGCGAGAAGGGGTCGTCGGCCGAGCCCGCGGAGCTGGGTGCGTCCCCAGAACCGGGGCAGCCGCGAGGTGAGCACAGCCATCCCCGCAGAGCCCCGAGCGGGGCAGTGCCGCGCCAGGCCCGCGGGTGTCCCGGGCTGGCAACGCCCGGAGCCGGGAGTGTTTTCCAGCGAGACTCCTGGGGCGTATCCCCACTCCGTGCCCCAGCTCGGGCTCCCGCACCCTCGGACATCTGTGTTGCTGTAGGTGCAGTAGAGAGCCCAGTCCCCTCCCCACAGGAGCGCGGGGCTGCCCCGTGCTGCCGTGTCAGCTGGGCGCTGCCGGGGGCGTGGAGCCCCTTCTAGGGCACCGGGGACTCCCCCTGCCGCGGGCTGCCCCTCGTGCTGCATCTCCCGGTGAGACTGGGCACAGACTCTGCCTTTCTCCTCCGCAGCAGCTATTCAGCCCACGTCCCCCCTCACCTCGGCTGATGGCTCCGGTGATAGCGAGAAACCCACAGGGGGCAAGAGCAAAGCAGAGCTGCGAGCAGAGCGCCGGGCTAAGCAGGAGGCTGAGCGGGCCCAGAAGCAGGCCAGGAAGGCAGAGCTGAGTCAAGCAGCTGCGACAGCCAAGCCTCGGCAGAGCCCCACTGAGCCCCAGTCCAGTAAGGCTGTCAACACCACGGGGTGGAGAGGGTGGGTGAGCAGGATGCGAGGGTCTGTTGTGGGTGCAGGCAGAGGATGCCCATCTGTGGGTTCTCCTGTCCCTGAGTGCTGCCCTGCATTCAGTCTGTCCATGGTCTGAGTCCTGTCTGTCCCTGGGTGCTGCCCTGCCTTCCCTGAATTTGGGGGTGCACCAAAGCAGCTTGGCCTCATCCTGGCTGTCCTTGCAGTGGTGAAGCGGCTGCCAGAGCATGTGCAGGTGGATGACCCTGCTGCCCAGAGGAAACTGGCCAAGAAGCTGGAGCGGCAGCAGGTAGGAGGACTGGGTGACAGGCTGTGCACCTGGGACAGCTGTCCTGCAGAGGGCTTGAGGGGGCACACAGTAGGACCAGGGCCTGCTCTCTGAAGGCAGAGGGGAACTTTGCATGCCCTGAGTAAGTGCTGGCTATGACTGGTGGCCCTGGAATGAGCAGAGCACTGGATGAGCCATCAAAACACTCGGCTGCAGGTACCTCTGAGGCAGGACTATGGCACCAAGGTCAACCTGTTCTCCCACCTCCACCAGTACAGCCGGAAGAAGCCGCTGACACAGCAGATGAGGTACAAGACCTCCCCAGCCCAGGTGTCTGGCAATGCTGGGCTCTGCTTTGGCTGGTCTGGCTGCAGAATGGCTCTGGAGGAGGGGTGTTGTAGGCCTGTATGTGGGATACACCTGATGGAGTGGTGGGGGACATTTTGTTTGTATTGGGGAATGGCAGTAGGGGCAGCCCGATATCTTCCCTGGGGGGAAGTGCAGGGCCACAGAAGGGGCTGTGGGGTGAGCCTGGCTCCTTAGGTTACCGCCAGCCCCTTCTGGGCCATCCCTTGGGTTGATAGGCTGGGGCTTATAAATGGATTGAGTGTTTTGGGCTGCAGAGGTGCTGACAGCTCCCTTCCACTGGTTCCTGCAGCATTCCCTCCACAGTGATCCACCCAGCAGTGGTGCGCCTTGGCCTCCAGTACTCCCAGGGCATCATCAATGGCTCCAATGCCCGTTGCATCGCGCTGCTCGAAGTCTTCAAACAGGTACCTGAGCAGCTACCTGGTAGCAAGGGCATTGTGCTGCATGCAGGTGTGTGTTCCTGTACCCTGGCTGCTGAGGCTGTATATGTGGTCAGACATGATCAGCCTCTTCCTTTGGATCATGCCACAGCAGGGTCCTTTTCTGGCACTGCTACTGCTGTTTTGAGTCCCTGGAGCACCCTTTTCCCCTCCAGGCAGTGTGTCAGACTGTGCAGGACAGGTGTACTTTGACTGCAGCCCATCAGGCAGGGTGCTTGCATGCCATGCCCTGAGATCATACTCCCTTTCTACTTGTCTCAGCTGATCCGGGATTACTCCACTCCTCCCAACGAGGAGCTGTCGCGGGACTTGGTGGCCAAGCTGAAGCCACATATCAGGTGAGGGCTCCCAACGTCAGAGCACAGGGACCAAAGCTCCACAGAGTGTGGTCCATTGTTCACATCTCTGGCTTGATGTCCACACAGACTTCAGCTGACTTTCCTAGGCTTCTGCCTTCCTGCCCACCTTCCCTCTCCCTGTCTTGGCTCTCCAGGCTGCTTTGGAGCTAAGCCCATTTCTTCTGCAGTTTCCTGAACCAGTGCCGGCCACTCTCAGCCAGCATGGGCAATGCCATCAAGTTCCTCAAGAAGGAGATATCATGCCTGCCTGACACCCTGAGAGAGGATGAGGTGGGTAGCCTTGCTGAGTAGCAGGCTCCAGGCCCTGGGTGAAGGAGCTGGGTGAAGGGATGAAGAATAGTGCTGCAGTGGAACTGAAAGCTTGTTACTAGAGGGAAGAGCCTGATCCCCACCTGACTCAAATCAGGGCGTCGGAGAGAGCAAGGGTTAGGGTTATAAATCTGTATGTGATGTCTGTCTCTCCCCAGGCAAAGGAGAAGCTCCAGGACATGATTGACAAATATCTGCGAGAGAAGATTGTCCTGGCAGCTGAGGCCATCTCAAGGTCTGCCTTTGAGAAGATCAATGACCATGACGTGATACTGGTGTATGGATGGTGAGCACAGGCAGCCAGCCTGACGGGTGGGAGGAGAGAGTGGAACAACATGGGAGATGAGGCTGTGATGGTCCTGCACAGGGCTCAGCACTGTCCCACCTAATATATATGAAGTTGGACTCCAAGAACCCCAGAGTCACAGATCCCTTCACCCAGGGCACTTAGAGAGCAGCTAAGGTTGTTCACTGGATTTTAAACAAACTGCAACAAAGTCAAATGTTAGGAAGCAAAAATATGGAGGTTTGCGTCCCAAGAAGTAGAGGTGGGGAAAAGAACAAGAGATTGCTGCAGCAAGAGTCCAGGTATGCTGGGCAGAGGAAGGAGCCAGGGGCAGGAGGCCAATTCAGGCCTGCAGTCTTGTGAGAGGGAATGTGGGAGAGGGTGTGAAGTGGCAGAGTCCCTTGTACTGGTTGCAGACAGGGTCAGTGCTGCTTCCAGGGAGGACTGATACATCACCTTTCCCAGGGGTGCTTCCCTATGCAGAGACAGGGAGACAGGCCCTGGGAGCCATCATTGCAGGAGGTTCCTGGAAGGGACAGCACTCCTGAGGATGTGGGTGGGTATCGTGGCCAGGTGGGAGCCTGGTCTGGCAGGAGGGGCAGCTCCTGACCAGCGCCCATCAGCTCCTCCCTGGTGAACCGGACGCTGTGCGACGCCCACGCGAAGAAGGGCCGCGCATTCCGCGTGATCGTGGTGGACAGCCGGCCGCGCCTGGAGGGGCGGGAGACACTGCGACGCCTGGTACGCAAGGGCATCCACTGCACCTACGTGATGATCAACGCCATCTCCTATGTGTTGCCTGAGGTGAGAGGCTGTGCCAAGGGTGAGAGAGGCTGCAGTGTGATCAAAGGTGCTGACAGATCCCTGTGCTTCCTCAACAGGTGTCCAAAGTGCTGCTGGGAGCCCATGCACTCCTGGCCAATGGCTCTGTCATGTCCCGGGTGGGGACCTCGCAGATTGCACTGGTCTCCAAGGCCTACAACGTTCCGGTCCTGGTCTGCTGTGAGACGTACAAGTTCTGTGAGCGGGTGCAGACAGATTCTTTTGTCTCCAATGAGCTGGGTACGGCTTCTGTCCCTTTCTTCCCACCTGGGACATTCTCTCCCAGTCCCTGCTGTGGACCATGACAGGCTGCTCTGCTCTACCATTCCTCTTCCTGGGCAAGGGGCCATCACTTGCGGGCAGGGACACCTAGCAGGCAGTGGTGGTGTGTGCTGCTCCAGGGGGAGGATGGAGAGGTGCTGTCCCTTGCCCTGATCCTGATAGCTTCTCTGCTCTCTGCAGATGACCCTGATGACCTGATTGTGCTCCGGAAGGGCCAGGCCCAGCTTGAGGGTTGGGCAGAGAACAAGTCCCTACGCCTTCTTAACCTGGTCTATGATGTGACACCCCCAGACCTGGTGGATTTGGTCATCACAGACTTGGGCATGATCCCCTGCACCTCAGTGCCTGTGGTACTGCGTGTTAAGAATGTGGATCAGTAGTTGCAGCAGCTGCATGGACACTAATAAACCAAGGCCCCAGTACGCTGTGTGTCATGTGTGCTTGTAGCAGACACCCGAGCTGGGGTGGTGGGGGAGAGCCTGGGTCCCTCTAGCCCTGACCGCTGGCACCAGCCCCGGAGAGGGCCGTTAGCGGGGAGTCCGGCCGGTCGGTGCCCGGGGCGGTGAGGGAAGCGCGACCGGAGGTGCACCGCGGGACCTGCGCTCGGTTCCCGGACCGCCGGGGGCGGGGCCATGCAAATTTATTCCGCCGCGCGGCATTACGGGACACAGCCCGCGCAAAGGCGCCGTTGTCCCAGCTGCGCGGGCCAGGCCGTGCTGTGCCAGGCCAGAGTTCCGAACTCACTGCGCAGGAAGGAGCTAATGTCGGGCGGGTCGCTGTTCCTGCACGAGAGTCGTTACGCTGCACTCCGGGTGTGCTGACCCCTGCGACATCACCAAATACAGGAAGCTGCATAATTTGTGTTAGGGGAGATTGTGTTCACATTCTTCCTGATTTCGTTGTTTGGAGGGAGAGTTGTAATCAGGGTTTGCAGGCGCGGCAGCAGTGTTGCAAGCCCGACTACAGGGGCCCTCGGCGCCCCGTCCCTGCCCGATCCCCATCTCTGCGGAAGCGGCCCAGCCTCTCCTCCCCACCCCGCAGGTCGAGAAGCGCCTCCGCTCGACTGCGCGCTCGGACTGAGGTGGGACGGCAAGAGTCGGGTTAGCGTCCCGGCCCGCACACCGGCCTCGCCGGAAAGACGGGCGGAAGCAGAGGCTTTCTCCGACTCGGGGTGCGTCAAATTCCTGCTCTGTGGAAGTCCGCCTGAACCTCCCCGGCTCTTCTCGAACTGCGCACAGAGAGCACGACCGGACTTCCTCTCGCTACTTTCCCGTCTTGCCGGAGAATCCCAGAGCTCTCGCGGGTCTTTTGCACCCGCGTTCCCAGATCCCACGACTCGTGTCCTTCGCTGTTCTCTCTTGTCACGGCGAGCAGCGGCCGCGATCGCTTTAGCGCGAGATTTAAACCCCACGAATAATTTCCTCATATTAGAGATCGCATCTCCTCAATCTGTCCTTAGACCACAACGCCAGGGGAGAGCGCGAACGCAGTCCCCCACTACCACAAATTATGCAGTCGAGTTTCCCGCATTTGGGGAAATCGCAGGGGTCAGCACACCCGNCCCCGGGCTGCGGCGCGACCCGCACGGCCTGGCCCGCGCAGCGCCCGCGGACGCGCGAGGGCAGCGGCGCCTTTGCGCGCGCTGTGTCCCGTCATGCCGCGCGCTGCCCGTCTAATTTGCATGGATACGCCCCGTAATGCCCGGCTCCTGGTACACGCCCCCACTCGTCGAGTGCTTGTGACGTCACCAACTTGGCCATCCCCGGTTCCGGTTCGGTGCTGTTGGCGCGACCCGCAACGGGGCGGCGGTTCTGGGAGCCCCATATGGCGTCAAGCGCCGCCCGCGGGCCGCCGTGCCGGGAGCGGAGTCTCCGGGAGCGGCCGGGACGACGATCGGGTTGTGCTGGGCGGAGACGGAGCCGGAGCCGTAGTGGGGAGCAGGAGGGTGAACAGAGAGTACTCCGTATGTACCAGGGGTGGACGGAGCGAGGCGGGGCCGCTCCCCGGGCTACGAGGTGGTGCCATCGTACCCGGTGCCGCGGGACACGGAGTCGTGCCAAGGGGTCTTGCTGCGTTCTGTTTCTAATTCCGGTGTTTTGGGGCAGGGGAAGAGCTGCCGGCGGGAGATCTGGACTGTGAGGATGGAGGAGAAGCTGCCAAATCCCTGAAGAAAGCTGTGCGACCCCACGTCAGTCCCGATGGGGCGGTGGAGGGGCACGGCGAGAGCTCCGCGAACGGGGCAGTGTCAGCCCCACGAGCTGCCGGGAATAGCGGCGGGAAGAGCAAGGCCGAGGTGCTGCTGTTGGAGCTGTCCCAAGCCTCGGAGCCCCTAAGGATGGAAAATGAGCTGGGGAGCAGCAAGGACAGAGACGGCCTGGAGGCCCCTCGGGGCGGGCGGCCCAAGAGAAGGGCAGCCAGAATGTAAGTTGGTGCTGACAGCTGGGGCCTGGGGGAGTGAACTTATGTTCTCAAGACACATGAGAGAGCTGGGAAATGTTCAGCCTAGATAAGAAAAGGTGCCAGGGAGACCTTAGAGACTCTTGTGGTGCCTAAAGGGGCACCAAAAAAGTTGGAGAGGGCCTTTGGACAAGGGGCTGTAGGGACAGAACATAGGGGAATGGGTTCCCACTGTGAGAGTTAGATGGGATATTGGGAAAAAATTCTTCCCTTTGAGGGTGGTGAGGTTGTCAAGAGAAGCTG
Organism: Anthoscopus minutus; assembly: GCA_013399455.1. Lineage (NCBI taxonomy): Eukaryota > Metazoa > Chordata > Aves > Passeriformes > Paridae > Anthoscopus > Anthoscopus minutus. The sequence goes on from VWYI01015141.1 coordinate 180,052, forward strand.
TGGCTGCCCCATCCCTGGAAGTGGTCAAGGCCAGGTTGGATGGGCCTTGGAGCATGCTGGTCTAGTGGAAGGTGTCCCTGCCCATGGCAAGAGGCTGCAACTGGATGAGCTTTAAAGTGTTTTCCAACCCAAACCATTCCCTGATTCCATGATTCAGTGATCTCTGTCTCCCCAGAGGGTCTCAGTGTCTTTCCTGTAGGACTTTGTCCCTTGTTGGTGGGATGTACTGATTCCTCACAGACCAATCCTTTCCCATTTTTAGGGAATGTGTTTGGATCCATAAGCCCCTAGCAGGGAGCAGCAGGTGCCTGTGACAGGAGGAATTTCCTTGCTTCTGACAGAGTAGGAGGAACTTATTGGTGGGAGCAGGGCAAGCTCCAAGGAGTTTGGGGTGGGGAGGCTGTGTGCTCAGGGCCTTTGGCACAGCTGGAGCAGATTCATTGCCCAGACCACGGGCTGGAGGGAGGGATGCCGGGCTGGCCCACCCCTGTGTCATCCTGCTGCTTACCTCCAGGCACTGCCCTGGTGTTCCAGGGCTCTGCTGTACCTGCAGGAGCTGGCAGAGGAGCTGACGCCCGCGTGCCAGACCCCTGCTCCAGCCGAGGGCGCACCGGAGCCCGAGCGCGTCCAGAGGAAGCGCCGGAGCCGGCAGAGGAAGGAGGACACAGACAGCGACGACCCTGCACAAGATGCTGATTTTGTGCCCTCGCAGGAGGTGCTGCAGGCAGAGGAGGAGGAGGGCAGTGACACGCTGCTCAGTGAGGCGTCGGAGCCAGAGCTGGAGGCACCTCGAGGGCATGGCGGGAGGATGGCAGCCACAGGGGTGAGGGCAGGCGCTCTGCTTAGGTCCCTTCTTGCCTGTGTCCCAGCACCAACAGCTCCAGATGCCTGTGCTGTCCCACAGTGTCCCTGCTGCCAGGGCAGGACAGTTGGGACATGGGTGGCACATGGGGCAGGCACGAGACCAGTGGCAGCTCCTGGTGAGGGCCAGTGGGGACAGGAGCAGGGACAGGTCCTCTGGGAGATGGAGCAGCGCCTGCATTCCTGCTGGAGCAGGGGGAGGTGGAAGCAGGTCCTGAAGGAGTCCTGGCCTCCTGGAAGCTCCCATAGTGAGGCTGTATGTCTTTAGCCCAGTGTGGCATGTTGACAGTGGCTGGGGAGAGCTCTGTTATTGGGGCCTGTGATGGTTCCCTTTGGGACAGGTGGGTCTCCCAGGGCTCAGGGCTTTCTCTGAGTCTGCTCTTGTGCCCAGAGATCCAAGCCCCAGTGCCGAGGCCTCGCCCCCAATGGCTTCCACAACTCCATCATGGCCCCCGTGGAGAAGAGCTCCAGCCTTACCTGCAGCCTGTAAGTTGGGGCTTGGGGTGCTCAAGGTTCAGGGGGGCTACAGGGAGCAGTAGGTGTGTCCTGATACCATCATTGGCACAGATACAAGGGTGAAGGAGCATGCCCTCGAGCATGTCAGTGTTCTGCTGGGATGGGGCACAGCTGGGTTGGGAATGTTGCAAAGGGCAGGGGCAGTGCTGCAGAAGAGGAGGCTGTGCCACGGGATGCAGGGAGGGGATGTGAAGAGGGGGTGCTGGGCCATGGCTGAAGTCTGGCATGCACTGCAGGCGGGAGCAGAAGCACTCACAGTGGGAGTTCCCTGACTGGATCCCAGTGGCACACAGGTGGACGTGTCTCTCTGACAGGTACCATGGGAGCAGGGAGGGAGCAGGGCCAAAGGAGAAGTGGAGCAGGTCCCAGCAGTGCCTGGGGCAAGCAAAGGGATGGATGGGGAAGGGAGCAAGGATGCTGTGCTCCTACACCCCTCTATGTGTCTCTTGTGGGCTTTGGGGGCCTCTTTGCTGTGGAGCAGCATGGCCAGCAACAAAGCCTGTCAGGCTGTGTGGAGGCTGGGATGGTGCTGGGGCACAGGACTGTGCTGGGTGAGGGGTGGGAAGACCTCATCTCACTTCTTCCTGTACAGCGAGGCTGTCCCATACCTGCCGGCAGAGGAGATTTCTCCACTCTTCTCCGTTCAGCGTGAGGGCATCAAGGACGATGGCGCCTTGTACAGATTAAACAGGTGTGTGATGGGGTGTCCCCAGGCCCAGCAGCGTGTTTGTTGCCTGCCAGGCTGCCTCCCACCCAGCATAGCAGTGGCTGTCAGCGTGTCCCCAGGCCTGTCTGGAACCAGGGGTTACCCCCAGGGTTGCATCCGTGGATTGGGCAGCTGGCCCGTACTGTGCCTTGGGGTCCCACCAGCCCCTGCCCCAGCTCTGCAGAAGCCTTCACCCCTCTCCCTCCAACAGGTTCAGCTCTCTACAGCCCCACCCAGAGCGCCTGGATGTCTCCTTCTTTGTGGGCGGCCCGGTGTGGGCGATGGAGTGGTGCCCAACCCCGGAGGGCTCTGCGGCCCCGCAGTATGTGGCCGTGTCCTGCCACCGGAGCATGGAGGAGACGCACAGTGTGTCTGGGCTTCACTCAGGCCCTGCACTCCTGCAGCTCTGGGGCCTGGGCATGCTGCAGATGGAGCAGGGGTGAGTGGCCAGGCCTGGGGCCTGCCTAGATCTTGTGTCCCTCCATGACTGCGTGGGTGGTGAGGCTTGTCCTCTCTCAGAGACACCAGCCACAGCCTGAACCGCAAGGAGGCTGCACTGGTGGCCAGCTTTGCTAGTGGTGTACACTGGTGTGTATTGGAGCTGCTGGACGCCAGCTGCCATGTTACTCACGGCTGAACTCACACCCACAGCTCTCACAACAAAGCCAGGCTGGCCTATGCCATCGCTGCTGACTATGGCTGTGTGTGGGACATGAAGTTCTGCCCTAGTGGTGCCTGGGAGCCACCAACTGCTACCCGGACGGTGAGTGCTTCTCAAGGGCTGCCCTTGGGTTCCCCAGGGGTCCTGAGAGGTGACCCCATGTCTGAGCTCATGTGTCCATCCCTAGCACCCACAAATGAGCCGGCTGGGCCTGCTGGCCGCTGCCTTCTCAGATGGCAGGGTGGTGGTATATGCCCTGCCACACCCTGGGGCCCTGCACCATGCCAAGACAACCCAGGTAAAAGGTAGGAAGAGCCACACTGCTGAACAGGGGCATCCTGGCCCTCCTCCCCCTGTACCAGGGTGGGACTGCAAGCCCCGGGCTGGGCACCTCTGTCCATAGGAGCCTGCTGTGCTGGGGAGCTGCCAGCAGGACTGTTCCCCAGCCTGGGAGCTGCATGGTGGGGAAGTGAGCCCACCTGATCCCCAAGACTGGGACTCTGCTGCCCCCAGCCTGGCATCTGTCACAGGTATAGTGTGGGATCCAAGGCTGCTTTTTGGTGTTGGGGGCACCAAGTTTTGTTCTCACCAGCTTTGAGTATTCTTGTGCCCAGAGATCCAAGCCCCAGTGCCAAAGCCTTGCTTCCAATGGCTTCCACAATTCCATTGTGGAATTCCAGTGGAGAAGAGCTCCAGCCTTACCTGCAGCCTGTGTGAGGGGAGGCCATGTGCAAAGTGCTGCTTTGGTTCCGTCTCAGGGACACTTCAGCAGCCTGGCTGGGATGTAGCTCCCAGGCAGCCCCCGAGAGCTGGGCGCTGGGAGGGGGCTCTCAGCAGCATCACTGTGGCCACAGCGGGGTGCAGCCACACAGTGTGTCTCCAGCCATTCCCCATCTCCCTGCTGCCAGAGCTGCCCCCTCCTGGCTAAGCCAAGTGTCCGGATAGGATGGGGTGTGCTGGGCTGGCTCAGGCTAATGGTGCCTGTAATAGAATGTGGCAGAGCTGGGCAGGATTGATGGCCAGCGCGTTGCTGGCGGCAGGCACTCAGCCGTGGCCGACAGCCAGTGCTTCTGTGCTGACAGTGGGAAATGGGCTCCCTGTGCTGCCAGCCCCCCCAGCATGCTGGCTGGCTGCAGGTGGCTGGGCTGCCACTGCAGCCCCCATGGCACGTTCTGCTCAGGGCCCCCCCAGCTCCTGCCATGACAGAAGCCCAGCGCATCGCTGGCTGCTCATGCAATCATTGCACCTCACAGCTGGGCTGGAGCGCTGGTTTTCAGCCACAGCATCAGTTCCAGGCTGTGGTGACAGACTCTGCTGGGAGCTCCCAAACTTCCATGGCTGTGCTGGCTGTCCCTGGGGCACTGGGGACCCACATCCCTGTGTTGCTGCCTGGCAGAGCTGGGGCTAGTCTCCATACTGCATCCCAGCTGTCATAGCAGTGCTGGGGAAGATGCACAGCTCCTCCATATCTCCACCCATGGCTGCCACACTCCAGGCTGTGACGTGCCTGTCTGGTGCTCACTGTGCTGGAGGACAGCCCCACACTGGGGTTTAGGGACCCCCAGCCCAAGGGATGTGGGACGGGGTCCCCACAGCACTCCTGTATGGTGTTGCTGCTGGGGATTCTCTGGTAGACAGAGCTGGTGTGTGGTGGTCCTGTGGGTATCCTGCCCTGAAGTCTCTGCAGCCTGCCCTCCCCAGGGGTGGTGCCTGGCTGCTCCAGTCCTGTCAGCCATGGAGCAGATGTCCTGCACAGCTGCTCTCTGCCTTCCTGGAGTGGTCAAAGTCAGGTCTGGCCCCTGTGTGTCACTGCATCACCTCATCGTTGGTGCTGGCAATGGTGGGGCAGGAGCACATCATCTCTGCCTGCAGCACGTTTCAGGGGCTGCTTCCTCCAACATACAGGCAGGCCTGGCTCCTGGGGGTCCTACTGCCACCAGTTTGCACCTCCATGTGCTTCAGTTACTGCTGTGCTGGGAACACTGCTCTGGGGGAGTGGTGGGACAGGGACTGGGAGCCCTGGCCAGGGCCATGAGGAGCTGCAATCCAGGCTCCAGGCAGAGAGCTCCCAGGACAGCCAATGCCTGCCCTGACCCCCTTCTGCTCTCTTCTAGATGGGTCCTTCCACAAGCACCTTATCTGCAAGGTCAGTGTTCCCTGCCATGGTGATCCCTGTCAGGGCCGGCACCCGGGGAGCCCCCCAGCCGGTGCAGGTGGCAGAGCTTGGGGAGCCAAGGCACCTGCAGAGTGTTGGAGGGGCAGAGCAGTGTTGTGCTCCCACCCCAGGCATCCTGCTCTTGGGGCATGGATGGCACTGGTGCACAGCTGTGACCCAGGCTCTCTCTTGGCCCTCAGGTGCAGTGCATCGCCACACTTCAGGTGGGCTCTGTCCAGGCAGGTAATGCATCTGAGTGTGGACAGTGCTTCAGTCTCTCCTGGATGCCTTCTAAGCCCCACCATCACCTGGCAGCAGGGTTTTATGATGGTGAGTCTCTTTCTGTGCCCTGTGGCCACACTCAGGGAACAGCCCTCACCCTGGCAGCGATACTGGCGCCTTGTGCTTAGCCTCAGCTGGTGCTGAAACCTCTGCCCAGCCCTGGGTCAGGGGAAGGCTTCTCTGGGCTGGCTACTGTCATTCTGATGTGCCTCCAGGCTGGTCGCTGGTCGTCTGTCTGTGGCTCTGGGTTAATCCACATCTGTTAAACTTGCCTGGATGGAATTTTCTGCTAGGCTTGCAGTGATCCACAGCTCTGTGCTATGTTACCAGGACCTACTACCATGCTGTCTGCTTGGAGCCCCAGCTCCAGCCTGGCCACCATGTCCCATGGCCCTGCCTGTGCTGCTGCTGCTGTGTCCTGCCACTGTCCTGTCCCGCTCTCAGCCCTGGCTCCAGCCTGGCTGCTGTGTTCTGCAGCTCCTGCAGCCCTGCCGATGCCAGTGCTGGTCCTCACCAAAGCACCTGTGCCATTGGCAGTACCTCATGGACACAAGTCTTTCCACAGGCACCGTGGCAGTGTGGAACCTGCTCACCAAATCCCTGCTGCAGTGCGTGCACCAGCCTGACGCCTCACTCAAGCTCTACCCTTTCCAGTGCTTTCTAGCCCATGACCACGCAGTCCGGAGCATTGAGTGGTGCAAGGCTGACAGGTGAGGGCAGGAGCAGGTGCAGATGCAGTTCCTCCTGCAAAGAAGCTCCTTTGTCAAGAAGGGCTTGGGAGGCCATGTTGCCAGTGGTACTTGGTTCTCTGCAGCACCAGAGAGGCTGGGTTGGATTTTCCAGGGTGAGGGCAGTTAAGCCACTGCAAGAGTGGGGCCACCTGGGCCCCGCAGTGGGGCAGAGCACGGTTCCATGCTTGCCTCTCAATGCTGCCTTTCTGCTTCTCAGCAACTTCCTGGTCACAGTAGGCAGCGATCGCAAGATCAAGTTCTGGGACCTGCGTCGGCTCTATGAGCCCATCAACAGCATCAAGCGGTTCCTGAGCACCGAAGTGGCCTGGCTGCTGCCCTACAATGGCATCACTGTGGCCCAGGACAACTGCTACGCCTCGTGAGTGCTGCGGCCAGTCCTGCTGCCAGGGGCTGGTCCAACTTCCTAGGGGCCCCTCTGGCTTTCCCCCTCCCTGGGACTGTCCAGCTGTGCCATGGCAGGGGCAGGCCCTGCTTGTTTTGGGTCACACCACAGCAGCGTAGCACGACATCCCCTGTGCCATGCCATCCTGAGGCAGAGGCAGGGTGGGCCAGGGGATGACCCCAGAACTGAGCAACACCTGTGCTGCTGAAGAGGTTTGGGGTCTCGGTGAGTTTGTGGCCTCTGGGAGCTGCCTTGAGCTGCCTCTTGACTCTGTGACATGCTGCTAGAGCAAGAACAGTGGCCTCACCCTGGGCCAGTTTTGTGGGGAGGTGGCCTGTGCCTGGCTCTCGCATTCCTGGTGACAGCAGAGTCAGGCATCCTGTGTCTCATTCCGTCCCTTCCACCACAGGTATGGGGTCTGTGGGATCCACTACATCGACGCTGGGTACCTGGGCTTCAAGGCCTATTTTGTGGCACCTCGCAAGGGCACCGTGTGGGTAAGGGCCAGTGCAGGACCATTCTGTCCCAGTGGCCTGGTCAGGGCCAGCTGGGGCTCAGGGCTTGGGGGGGTGGTGGGAACCCCGTGCCCTTCAACCTTCTGTCCCAACAGAGCATCTCTGGCTCAGACTGGCTGAACACTGTAGCTGCAGGTGACATCACCGGTGAGCTGGTGGCAGCGGTGCTGCCTGACCTGGCTGTCAACCCCCTCAACGTCAAGCGCTCCTCAGACCGCAGATTTGTAAGAGACCATTGCGTTCAGGTGGCCCAGCCCAGCACATGGGGCCAGCGAGGGCAGGGGGCCTTAGGAAAAGTGTCCTGGGCCCCCAGTCCCACCGGTCCCTGGTGATCCCTGTCTGCACAGGAGCAGCAGGGTCTGTCTGCCCTACCCTGAGCCCCCTCTCACCCACAGCCAGTGTACAAAGCTGACCTGCTGCCGTGCAGGCCTGACAGGCCTGAGTGCACCGAGCGGGCACTGCCCAGGACCCATCGCTACAGTGAGATGGTAGCCAGGAGCTACATCCGATTCCAGGACACAGACCTGGTAGGAGAGGACAGGGGGTGGCCCATGAGCAGGGCAGGGCTTGTGGGGCTGTGGCTGGGCAGTGGGGGTGGCAGGGCCAGGAGATGCTGCCAGGGCGTTGGGGCAGCCCTTACCTCCAGCAGGGCTGAGATCATGGTGCATGTGATGCTCCTGCCTCGGGCCTGCAGCCCAAGGTGGTGCCACCACTTTCCAGCGCAGCTTCCAGAACTTCCCAAGCCGGGAACCCATGCGCCGGATGCACATGCAGGAGCTGAAGGCAGAACTGAGCCTTGACCGCCTGCAGCTGGAGGCCCTCCACAAGGTGAGTGGGCCAGGCTGAGCCCCAGCCCTCTGCACAGAGGGCCTGCTCTGGGGACTGGAATCCCAGTGCCCCAGCCCCCTCCCTTATGAATTCCTCTCTTGCCACAGGTGCGCTTCAGCCCCAACCTGGACTCGCAGGGATGGCTGGTGTCAGGTGGTCAGGCAGGCATTGTGCGGGCACACTGCCTGGCCGGGCTGGCCTCCGGCGTGGGCCACCAGCTGCTCCCAGAGTGCCAAGCCCGCTTCAGCGTCCTTTATGGGGACACACCCAGCAGCCCTGGTCCCCCTGAGCACTCCCTGCTGCCAGCTGAGTAGGAATGTCTGTCCCTCGTGCTGCTGCCATGTGCTCACCCTGGGCAGGGGCCGGGGCCAGCTATGCTGGAATGGGGCTGGAATTGACCCCCTCAGTGCTGCTTTCCCAATGGGTATCTGTTGCAGGAGGATCAGCTGCTCCCAGCCATTCCCTGGGATGCTCTTGGACACATGTCCTCATCCTCTGAGCCTGGAAGGGTCCATCTGCACTGCTTGGTCTGGGCTGGGCAGGGGTGATGGGACCTGCACGTGTCCCAGGGCTGAGCTGTGGGTCTGACCCCGCAGAAGCTCCATGGCTTCACCAGCATGGAGCTGTGCTTGTGCTTGCCTCCATCCCCACTGTGCACCAAGGAGCAGGGCGGGGCTGGGAGCTGTGCAGTCGCTCACATTGAGCTCGTGTTCAGCTGTGCAGAATAAACATGATTGGTTTTGTATGGCTATGGTGATCCTGGTGCCGGGGCAGGTGTGGCTGGTAGCAGTGTCTGTAGGGGACCCATCCCAGCTGCGCCCTTTCCCTCCCCATGCCATTCTGTCTGAAAGTATTGCTGCACTGCTACTACTGCTCCAACACATTTATTGGCAGCGCTGGCACTGCTGCTGACACAGATGGACAGGTGGACACCAGGGACACAGGCACGACTCAGCAGAGGGAATGGATCAGGCCCAGGCACAGCAGGATTCAGATGGAGCCCAGGCCGCAGCGTGAGGGGCTGGGGCCAAGGTTGGGTCTGAAGTCCCCCATGGGGGATGTCCCTTCCTGCCAGGACAGACAGGCCCCCTGGGGACCTGGTGGTGGGACAGGATTCCACCTCCTCAGGAGCTGTGGCACAGCAGAGGGTGGAAGATCCCAGGGAGCGCCTGTGCTCCACAGGCTGGGCCCTGTGTCCGCCCCCCCAGGACACCGCACTGGAGTCACTATCTCACCCCAGGACTCTACAGCAGGGTGGGTAGAGATGGGGATGGGATCTCAAGCACTGCCCTCCTCTAGTGCAAGGAGCTGGGGCCAGGGCCACATCTGGCCCAATGTAGCAGCAGGTGGAGGTCTCAGGTTCGGGGATCTTGGCAGTGGGGACAGCCTGCTGCCTCCTCCTGGTGCTTCTCCACTTGTACCGTGCACAAGACAAAGCCAAACCTGCTCTGGAGCTGGGCGGTGACATCCTGCAGCACCATCTCGGCATCAGCGCTGGCATCTAGGAGGGAGAATGAGCAGGGGCTCATTCCTGGCATGGCCAGTGGGACCCCCCGGCCGTGCCCTGTGCAGGTCACTCACCCACAGCCACATGCACCGACACCGCGGGGTGGCTCAGCGTCAGCGCCCAGAGATGCAGGTCGTGGACACCGCGCACTCCGCTGGCCCCCAGCAGCACCTCCTTCACCACATCGAACTCCAGGCCCCGCGGGGTCCCTGCCAGCACCACCTGGTCACAGGGGGCTACCCTTGGCCCCCAGCCATAGCACCCACCTGGGTAAGGACTCCCAGTGGAGGCTACTGGGGCTGGGGACTTACCCAGGGGAACCAGGCTGGGCACGGTGGCTTTGGGGTGAGACAGGCCTCACCTTGGGGCCAATGCACGTGGGTGGGGTGGAGAGGAGGGACTGGAGGTTTCAGGTGTGGCAAGGGAAGGACAGAGGAGGTGAGCTGCCTCATGGACAAAGTGCTGTGGCAGATGCAGCTCCAGGAGCTCCTGTGCCTGCCCTGCACCTGTGCTCTCTCACCCCTCTCACTCACTGCTCACCTTCCATAAGGACCCTGAAGACGTCTCTGAGGATTGTGATGGTAGAGCCAAGGACGAAGACAGAGAAGAAGAGGGTGCTGATGGGGTCTGCGATCTTACACTGGGGCTGCAGAGAGTGGGGTCTCTGTGAGGTGGGGGGCAGAGCCCACATGGCACCCTGCGTGGAACTGGGAGAGCTGTTCCCACAGGCAGAATTGGGGCAGGCCAGCCTGAGCACCTTGAAGTAGATGATGGTGGCAGCCACGAGGACACTGATGCTCTGCAGCAGATCACCCACCACGTGAACGAAGGCCGCCCGCAGGCTGGTGCTGCCGGGCAGGGGGCTACGGCTGGACTGGCAGGCCACAGAGCTCTCCAGCTGCTTATAGGACCCTGTACCATGGCCATGGCCAGCAGGAGACTGGTGCAGGATGTAGGCCATGCTGGGAAAAGTAGGGCTGGCTCAGTGCCACACTGACTGGGCATGGGGGCCCTGCTGGCCCTGCTTGAGCAAAGGGGGCACAGGCAGTCACACCTGGGTCTTGGGACAGTGGGAGGAGTGGGGCTGGAGGTGCAGCAGGGCTGGAAGGCGTGCAGGAGCAGGGCAGGTGTTTGGTCCTGGGGCTCATCTCAGGGCTTGGGGGGTTGCTGCTTGAGGCTCCAGGGAATGTGGGGTGTGGGAATGTAGGCACATGGGCTGGAAGCCCCAAGCATAAGGAAGACAGGGGAAGTGGTGAAGTGGTGGAGGCAGCACCTGAGGACACAAGGCTGGTGCACAGGGACATAAACTAATCCGAGGGCGCAGCTGGGGTACATGGGGTTCCAGGGACATAGATGGGGCAGGACTCAGGCTGCGTGCACAGGGACCACAGGTGCACAGCCCCCCATGGGACATACACCAGGTTGACGCCAACAGCACAGGCAGATGTGGCCAGCATGGCTCGCGCCTCGATCTCATAGTCGTTGCTGATGATGCGGGCGGCCGCCAGATAAACAAGGGCTCCGGTCACAACCCAGATAGAGAGGACAGAGGCCAGCGCACCCAGTGTCTCTGTGGTTTGAGACCCATCAGCACCCAACCTGGCCGTGGGGGTCCCCTGGAGCCCCGCAGGGCCGTGCCACTCAGCTCACCTGAGCGGTGCCAGCCAAAGGTCATGGTCTTGGTGGGTGGGTGGTTGGAGATCCAGAGGGAGAAGAGGCTGACAGACATGCTGCCCACGTCTGTCAGCAGGTGGGCCGCATCCGTCATGATGGCCAGGCTGTGTGCCAGGTACCCACCTGTGGGCACAGAGCAGCTGGCACCCCGTGCCTCGCTGGCAGCCCCCACCCTGGCCCAGCCGCTATTACCTATCACCTCCCCGACCATGAAGAGGCAGCAGACGGCGCAGGCGACGCTCAGCTGCTGGTGGGCCCGGAGCCCGCCTTGCCCAAGACTGGGGGTCGGGGGGCTGCAGCGGCAATGGGGATCTGGAGCTGAGGGGGCCGCTAGTGCTGAAGGGTTTCGAGAGCCTGTGAAGAGACTGGGGGGAGGGTCACTGCCGGCAACCCCGACTCGGGTGCTCCCTGCCCAGAAGCCCCGCGGGTCCCAGCGGTATGCAGCCAGGCAGTCGGTGCAGACGGGCGGTCGGTCTCCAGCGGGACAAGCGGCCACGGGACCGGCGGCAGCAGCAGGAGGCTGTGGCACGAGGATCCCGCCGGAACCGGAGACTGGACTGATGCGGGTGCCCGCGGGGAGGTGCAGCTGGGAGCGAGGTGTTGAGCCTGCGGCCGGGCTACGGGACGGGCCACAGGCGAGGAGACCTGAGGCGTGGGGAAGGGGCGGCGGGGGCCGAGGTCCTGGTGCGTGGGGCAGGAGTGAGGGAGCGGGGACGGACAGCCTACCGGCACGGGGGCTAATGGATGGACGGTACCGATATGGGCGGGTGATGGATGGATGGTACCGGCGAGCGTGGGTGGTGTTAGGGCGCCGTTGGATGCAGGACGGACACCCGAGGGGGAAGGGAGGCTGGCGCACGGTGTGTCTGGTTCCGCTTGAGCGGAGCTGCCGGCAGCAGGGCGAGCGTGCCGGCGGCGGGCCGACAGTGCTAGTGGCGGGCGGTCAGGGCTGGCGCGGGGACTGCGGAGGTGCCGATGTCCGTGTCGGATGGATGAAGGCACGGGGGCGAGCGGGGAGGGACGTGCCGGGGGTACCGGTGTCGGGGCTGGGGCGTGGGTGCTGGGCGGCGAGCGACGTGCCGGGAGCTTGCGGGTGCCAAAGGAGCTGAGGGAGATGAGGGCGATGGAGGTGCCAGGGATGATGGGCGAGCAGGTGCCGGCAGTACGGGTGCGGGAGGACCGAGGGTTGCAGATGCGGGAGATAATGGAGGTGGCGGTGCGAGGAATTGCTGGGGTTCCGGGGGTAGCGGGATAATGGGGGTGCCGATGATGGAGGTGCTGGTGCCGGCAATGGGTTTGTCAGGGCGATGGTGTGCCGGTGGTGATGGAAAGGCCGGTGGTGACTGGAGTGTCGGAGGTGCCGGGGCAATAGGGGTGTCAGTGATGGGAATGTTGGTGATGGAAGTGCCGTCGGTGCCGGAGGCACCGGTGATGGAGTTGTGCTGGCGGTGGTGGGATGCCAGGGCGATGGGTACCGGTGATGGGTGTGCCGGCGGTGCCGGTGATGGATGCCGAGGCGATGATTGCCGGTGTCGGCGGTACCTCTTGAGGCGCAGGTTGCCGTCGGCGCGGCCGCTCCGCGGGCTGACCAGGCGAGCGCTCTCGGTACCGGTCGGGGACTCCATCCCGGGAGTGAGCGGCACCGCTGAGCCCCGCCCCTGCCGTGACTCCGCCTCACGCGCGGGTGGCGGGGAGGTCTCGCCTGCGGTCCCGCGCTCTGGAGCGGGGGCGTCCGCGGCGAGGTCCAAGGGGCTGCTCGGGTGTTCCGGTCCAATGGATCCCCAGGCATGGGAGCTGCGTGTAAGGGGCGCACTTTCAAGGGAGAAGCTCTTCGGGGCAGGGCTCAGCCTCACCTCTCGTCCCTGGGAAGGTGATGACACAACTGATCCTGGAAGCTGTCTGAGCACGGGAAGGACAGGAAGGGAGCTGAAAAGCCGACACGGTGTCACCGAACAAGATCGTGCCTGACCATTCCAGTCACCTTCCGCGGTGAAATGCCGGACCCGGTGCATGAGAGGCGTGCAGGAAACAGCGTCTGCCTAGGCTACAGGAAGGCTTTTGAACTGTACTTCTTGAGACAAGTGTTGGGAGCATGGGCTGGATGAGCCAGGAGGGGCTGCATTGAGCAGGGGCTGTACGGCCGAGCCCAGAGCAGGGTACTCACCGGCCAGTAACGACCGGTGTAACTCCGGGGTTAGTACTGAGCCTAGCCCCGTCTACAGTCGCCTTTAGGGACCTGGAGGCTAGGCAGACCACCCTCAGCACGGTGACAGATGACACCTACAGGGGATAGGTGGCTTCACCCGGCGGGTCGTGCTGCTCCGTAATGCGGAGGGATTCAGGATGGGCTGCAGAGACAGGCGGCAGGAGCCTGGGGAGGGTCAGCACGGGGCGGTGCCGCGTCCTGCCCTGGGAGGAACAACCTCAGGACGGGCACGGGGCAGCCGGCTGGAAAGTGGCTCAGCAGAAAAGGCTCCAGGGGTCCTGGGAGACACTGAGTAGACCATGAATCAACAATGAACCCTTGGCGCGTACTGGACGCCACCCCACCCTGTAGCGGCGGGCCCAGCACTGGCTCCCCAGGACATGAGGGACAGGGACAGGCTGGGGAGAGCCCGCCGAGCACCCTGTGATGCTGCAGGGCTGGAGCGGCTCTGCCGGGGTAAGGCTGAGGGAGCTGCGGCTGCTCAGCCCGGAGCAGAGCGGCCCCGGGGATCCCTGGCTGGGACACCTCGAGGGAAGGGTCTGCAGGTGAGCCCGGGGATCCCTGGCTGGGACACCTCGAGGGAAGGGTCTGCAGGTGAGCC
>VWYI01015141.1:193791-220634 GCA_013399455.1 Anthoscopus minutus
CGGCCAGCCAGTGCAAGCCGGAGCCGCCGCTACTGCGCACCAGCAAGCGGACTATCTACACGGCCGGGCGACCGCCGTGGTACAGCGAGACCGGCGCGCCCGTAGATGAGGCCTTTGTCATCGGTGAGTGGTGGGACGGGGCCGGGGAGGGGATGAAGCTGCAGTAAGGAGATGGAGCCGAGACCGGGCCGGGAAGGGGATGGAGGCCGGACCGGGGACCGGGTCGGGCTGCAGTCGGAAATCGTGGAACCAGGCCCCGAGCAACGTCCGAGGAGGGGCTTTGATCGGGCTGGAGCCGGATCCGGGACCGTGACGGATCCGGGGCCGGGGCGGTGCCCCCGCCGCTCCCCGCAGGCCTATGCGGCGGCAGCGCCTCAGGCAAGACCACGGTGGCGACGCGGATCATCGAGGCGCTGGACGTGCCCTGGGTCGTGCTGCTCTCCATGGACTCCTTCTATAAGGTGCGGGACGGGTGGCCAGGGGGTCCGGCACAGCGTTGAGCAGTGCCGATACTCGCGGTTCCAGCGTACTGCTGAGTGGTGCTGATGCTCGTGGGTCCAGGGATCCGGTGCGGCACTGAGCAGGGCTGGTGTGCTGGCGCCTGTGGATGCCAGGATCCGGCGCGGTGCTGGTGCCCCGATCCGGGCATCTGGCATGGCACTGAGCAGTGCCGGTGCCTGCAGGTGCTGGATGAGGGGCAGCAGGCGCTGGCAGCCCGAAGCGACTACAACTTTGACCATCCCGATGCCTTTGATTTCGAGCTGCTCGTCAGTGTCCTGCGCAAGCTCAAGAAGGGCAAGAGCGTGAAGGTGCCGGTGTACGACTTCACCACACACAGCCGGCGCCGCGAGTGGGTGGGTGCTGCAGGCAACAGGCTGGGCCTGGGTGGCAGAGTCCTGGGAATGGGGAGCACCTCTGGGTGCTGCAGGGCCTGGAAGTCTAAAGGCTAGGAGTCATCAGTGAGGGATTCATTCTGGGGAGGCTGTGGATGAATCTGCAAACAGGCCAACACAGATATGAGGGAGGGACTCAGTGTGGACGGGTGCTGGGGTGGGGGTGGGCTTGAGCAGAGGCTTGGGATCTGGAGCAGGGTTCAGGGTCTATCCTGGGCTGGAGCATCATGCACAGGGATGAACTGGAGCTCCAAGACATTGGGTGCTGCAGGACAGTATGGGGAGCCCCAACTCAGTGGTGAGAGCCCAGGGAGGTCAGTGCCCCGTCTGTGTCAGTGTTGGTGCTGCTATGGCATGTGAGAGAAACAGGACAAACCCAGCTCCTGTCTGCCTGCAGAAAACAGTGTATGGGGCCAATGTCATCGTGTTCGAAGGGATCCTGGCCTTTGCCAACAAGGAGCTGCTCAAGGTATTGCTGCTTCAGGTGGCTGCTGACCCAGGAGGGGCTGTGCTGCAGCAGGACAGGCACTAGCCCAGGGTGTCACTGCAGCAGTGGGGACTGTGGAGGGGGAGGTTACTGCACTTGCTGGCAGAGCACTGTGTGTTGGAGGCCTCAGGGGAGGTGATGCTGGGTGCCATTGCTGGGTGGTGGAGGGGAGTAGCTCAGGTACTTGCATAGGGGGTGCTCACCCCTCCCAGTTTTCCAGCTCCTGGACATGAAAGTGTTTGTGGACACGGACTCCGACATCCGTCTGGTGCGGCGGCTGCAGCGCGACATCATGGAGCGTGGGCGCGATGTTGCAGGGGTCATCAAGCAGTACAACAAGTTTGTGAAGCCAGCCTTTGAGCAGTACATCGAGCCCACCGTGCAGGTTGCTGACATCGTGGTGCCCAGGGGTGAGGCTGAGCTAACCTTGCATTGGGAGTGAGTGATCTGGGGCAGGGGTGAGTCAGCATCCACCCCACCTGGCTCCTCTGCTCCACCCTCAGGTGGGGAAAACTTTGTGGCACTGGACCTCATTGTACAGCATGTGCACAGCCAGCTGGAGAAGGTGAGCCAGGGGTGAGGAGGAGAAGGGTCCTGCATGCATGCATGCATGCAGAGGGGAGGGTGTGGCTGCACACAGACCTGTGCTCCTGGAGCACCTAGGGTGGGTCTTGGCATCACCTCTCTCTTCTCACAGTGCTTGGGGGAGGAGATCTGGGAGGAGGGTGGGGAGCCACCTAAGCTGTTGTGGCTGTGCTGGCCTGTGAGTGACTGACAGGGTGTCCTTCCTGTTCCCCTGTGCTGCGCCGATGACCTTTCCACCATCCAGCGGGAGATTACAGTCAGGTACGTGGGGCCCACCACTGCAGAGGAGCCGGTTCCACGTTTGGGGGGCTGCTGCCACCCACTGGATTCTGAGTCTTACTGCCTCCCTATCTCTGCTGGCAGAGCTTTGCTGAGGTGCCTGGGTGTAGGTGCTTCTCCCCAGCGCTGCAGTGGCTGTTGTCAGCTTCTTGGGGCCTGTCTGGCTGCAGCTGTAGGCTCTGTGTGACATGTTCCACACTGTGGCTGATGGAGGTGGTCAGCTCCTGTCCTGTCCCTGTCTGGAACAGGGCTCCTGTCCTGAGTTACCCTGGGCTGTTCTCTTCTGCAGAAGTGCCCTGCATGGTCCCTGTTCCTGGCAGTTTATGTCCCATTGGAGCAGGACAGCCCTTGTCCCTTGCATGCTGCACAGCCCGATCCTGGGGTGCATGGGAATATGCTGCCTTGCAGAGCTGCTGCTCCTGGTGCTGCAGAGGCTGCAGCAGCAATATGTGTGGTCCAGGAGGTTTGCCCCAGTCTTTTTGGGTAGTCTGGCTCTGGGATCTCATGCCTGGTATCAGACTTGGGGTATTCTTCAGGATCCAGGCGGGAAGGCCAAGCACATACCGACCTTTCAGGGGAGTTCTCCTGGAGCCTTCCTTTGGCGGGGTCATGTCCCTCTAGGGGCCCAGTGCTGTGGCTCTGTGTGTACTGCACAGCTCAGGGCCCCTTCCTCACTGCAGGGCAGCCCTGGCCTCCGCCCACCAAGGACAGCCACTGCCAAAGACGCTGAGCGTCCTGGAGAGCACACCGCAGGTGCGAGGCATGCACACCATCATCAGGTACATCCCTGCCCCCAGGCCCCGTCTCCAGGCTGCTTGGTGGGGTCACACCACAAGGCCTGGGGTGAGGTTTTTACCCTTTACCCCTGGACCTCAGTTGTGAATGTTGGCCTGGAGCAGAATAGCTTTATGCAGCTGGCCCTGGTCCCATGGGCACTTCTCTGGTGACCAGATCTTTGCATATCTGCTTTGGGTGATTCCAGAGCCAAAGGCAAGTTTTTCCTACTATGGGAGGGAACTGGTTGGCTCTTTCCTCACCAGAACACAGGTGGAACAGCTGGTAGTGTGGAGCAAGGTACCCTTTGCCTCTCTCCCAGGGCACTTGGGTTTAGAGCTAGCTTAAAGAGGAGGCTGGGCAGCTGCTGCTGTGACTTCACTACTCCTGATCTTTTCATTCCCCTCTGATGCTCCTTTTTTCCAAGTGACAGTAGCATCAGTTAGTGGAGGGTCAAGGGCTGAGGCTTTTAGGACTACTGAGAGGTTCCTTGTTTTTGCACCTGCAGAACCTAGAGCCCCCAGGTGTGTTTCTCCAGAGCAGAGAGGGGATGTTGAGCTCAGTCAGGTCCTCCTATGCCTGCCTGCTGTGGCACCTGTGGCACATGGTGCTTTGCAAAGTGTAAGCTCATGTCCTTGTGAGAGACCTAGAGAGGACTGAGTGCACTTTCAGTAAGTTTGCAGATGATACCAATTTGGGTGGGATGTGAGTCCACTGGAGAGCAGGAAGGCTCTGCATAGGGATTGGGACAAGCTGGATTGATGTGCTGAGACCGGCAGCATGAGGGTCAACAAGGCCAGGTGCCAGGTCCTGCCCTTGGGTCACAACAACCCCATGAAGCACTCCAGACTGGGGCAGAGGGGCTGGAAAGGTAGAACGGCCCTGGGGGTGTTGGTTGGTAGTGGCTCAGCAAGAGGCCAGTGGCACCAGAGCTGTCCCAGCTGGGCACTGCTGGGGCACCTCCAGCGCTGGGGGCAGATCTGAGCCCTCCTGACAGGAGAGCCCTGGAGGGGCTGCAGCGTGTCCAGGGCAGGAAATGGAACTGGGAAGGGGCTGGAGCCCCAGCAGGGGCTGAGGGAGCTTGGAAAGGGACTTAGCCTGGAGAAAAGTTGGCTTGGGGGGGACTTTCTTGTTCTCTATAGCTTCCTGACAGGTGGATGTAGCCAGGTGAGGATCAGGCTCTGCTCCCATGGAAAAAGGGACAGGACAAGAGGAAGCTGCCTCAGGCTGCTCCAGAGATTTAGGTTGGATATTGGGAGCAGCTTCTTTATGGGAAGGGTTGTCCAGCATTGGCACAGCTGTGCCAGGTAGTGATGGAGTTCCCATCCTTGGTGGAATTTAGAAACCACATGGGTGTGGGCAAGCAGTGCCCTTGGCAGTGCTGGGGAACCAGCTGGACTTGATCTCAAAGGGCTTTTCCAACCCAAACAATTTATGATCTGCTGATACTCATGACCATATGCAGGCTGGGCACCTCCTTTCCTTCTCATGACTCCCTCCTGAGGAAGCACAGGCTCCAAGACAGGTCACAGCAGTAGAACAGGTGATGTGGCACCAGGCAGAGCCCTGTGCCTGTGCTCATGTCCCTCCCCTGGGCTGTGGCTCCACCTTTGTACCACAAGTGCCTGGTGACCTTAATCTGCTGAGGCCCAGGGCCAGGCTTTTCCTGGGGCTGCAGGGCTTTGGCACCACTGGCCTCATGTGGCTGTGCTGGTGCCATGCAGGAGCAGGGCCAGGGATGGTGGGAAGGCAGCTGAGCCCATTCCAGATGATAAGAAATGCCACATTTCTGAGGAACATCACCTCAGCCTGTCAGCTACCCCCCTGAAATCCTGCTGTGCTGGTGTCTTTCCCAAACCTCTGAGCTGAGGAGCTCTGCTGGATATCTGTGTTTGGGGACAGCAAGGCAGCAGGAGTTTCTGGTGAGCCTTGGCAGCACTCATTGGCTTCTGTGTCACTTGGGCATGGCATGGGGCTGTTGCTGGTCACCATGTGTGGCTCTCTGCTCCAAGGTCCTGCTTTTGCCTGCTGCCCTTCTCTTGGACTCCTAGAGAGCTCCAGGCTCGTGAGAGTCAAACACATCTTTAGCCACATTTCCTGCACCTCCAAGTGCAAAGTTACTGCATCTTGGCATATCTGTGTCCTGTCTTTATTAATTGAATCATACAGTGATTTGGGTGGGAGGGACCTTTAGAAGCTACCTAGTTCAGCCCATGACATCAGCAGGGAACCTTCCACTGCACCAGGTTCCAGCTACTGCAGTGCTCATAGAGCACTGCTGCTCCCACCAGCACGGCCTTGACATGTCCAACCCAGCACCTGCATCACCACAGAGCTATGAGCCAGGATTTCTCTCCCTCCTTTTCCTGTATGGTCTTTCCTGTGCAGCTCTCTAGGATGCAGACAGTCAACCCTGGAATGCCAGCTAGCACCATTCCCTGTTGTTCCACACCTGGTGCTCCACCTATCTGTCTGCTGGGACAGTGTTGGTGGCAGCAGATGAGCATTGTCATGGCAGATCAGGCTGTCATCCAGGGGAAGCACTTTCTAGAGCAATTTCCCGCTGTTGTGGAGAGACAGAAACTGAAAAAAAGTCCCACACTAGAATAGCTGCACAGTTTGAGTCGTGAGGCTGAGAATAGATGGGGTGTGAAGGATGCTGTGTCAGGATGAGGAGGCATGGTATCCCGTTGCCAGAGGGCATGTTACATGAGATACAGAGAAGTTTTCTGTGAGGGTGGTGGGGCTCTGCCCCAGGTTGCCCAGGATAGCTGGCTGCCCCAGGGTCAGGCTGGACAGGGTTTGGGGGAACTTGGTTTAATAGAAAGTGCCGCTGCCCTTGGCAGGGCAGTGGGACAAGATGACAAAAAAGCTTTAAGGTCCCTCCCAACAGAAACCATTCTGGGATTCTGTAACCCATTCGTGCCCAGATTTCCTGGTGCCTGGCTGTACCAGCTGGCTCTCAGCTGCAGACAGTCCAGCTCATGCACAGAGCTAATGCTGTGACCAGGCAGATCCTCCTGGCCCCTCTGTCATCTCTTGAGCAGTGCTAGGGAAGGCTGAGGTGTTTGGGAGTGCCAGCTGTGGTGCTGTCATGCCCAGCTGCAGGCTCCCAGCATGTGCTGCTGTGTGCTGAGGTTCATCTGCCTCCTCTGTGGATAGGAGCAGTGTGTTTCCTCGGGCTTCACCCAGGCAGTGCTCTGCCAGCTGAGGAGGTGGGATGACAGCACTGATGGATCCTGGTAACCTGCTGCTGCTGAGCATGTCTGGGCTGCCCTCCCTGGCACAGCCCTTCCCCCTGCCCTGCTTGTGCCCTGGGCAGGGAGAAGCTTCATGGTTGTCTCTCTGCACTGCAGCCAGGGGTGGTTCTCCATCCCCAGAGGAACCTGCCTCTCCAGGAGCAGTGTGAGGCCCATCCCACCCAGCCAGGGGCCAGCACAGCCAGTGTGGGTCTCAGTGGAGACAGCTGGCTGGGACAGGACAGGCTGCTCTGGAGGCAGGGAGGCTGCTGGGCTTGTGCTGCTCCGAAGCTGCTGTGGGTGGATGTGTGGATGCTGCCCACCCGTGAGTGCATGCTGACAGCTCACGCTGGGAGCCATAGGCAGGGTGCCTGTTCCTTCTAGACCAGAACTGATTTTCTGCCTTCCCTGGGTGTGTTGGCTGTGCCCAAGGATTTGGGAATGTCCATATGCCATGGTCACTGCACTTGCTCAGCTGTGAGTGACCCTGAATGGCTGCAGGAGCACACAAGGACAGCAGTGACTGTTTGTCCTCAGAGGGCCTCAGTGGGGCTGTCTGTTATCCAGTGAGGTGTAAGAAATGGCAGATGATATCTTAAAATACAGGGTAAAAATACTCACTATCCTTCTGCCTCTTCAGGAGTGTTGCCAGCTCCACCTCTTCCATTTGGGAACGGGCAGGTGTTTGTGGGACTTCTTTGTCCTCATGTTCCCCATGAGGCTGGTGGCCAGGGTGCTCCCAGTAGGAAAAGCCATCCACTTTCCCTTTGCTGTGGGGTTGGTGCCCTCCATGCAGGGCTGGCTTTACCTGTCCTGGGGGAGGAGAGAGGTTTCCTGGGAACTGTGGCCCCATGGCAGCTTTGTTCTGTTTTGTGTTTGTTTTATGTCTTGCTGCCGTCAGTACGTCAGAGCTGTGAGAAGGGCACGATAGGTATTTCAGTCACCTGTTTCTTGGCAGTGCTTTATCTCTGTCTTGGTACATAGAGGGGAGAGCTGGGGAGATGTTCAACTTTTTTCTGTTACCCAGCATGCTCAGCCATAGTGCACTATGTCCCCTTCCACAGTGGGGTCCTGGTTCATCCTGGCTCTGCTCTTGTCCCCCACTCTGGGCTCCCCAGCACTCACCCATTGCTCCTGATTTTGTGCTGCCCCAGGACCAATGGTCCTGCCTGACCTGTTCCTACTCCCCATTCTCTCCCAGCTCTCTCTGATGTCTGTAACTGGTGTTCCATCTCCCTCCCAGGATAGCTAAGCTCCTGTCTGGCCTCTGTGGTTCTTAGACAAAAGCTGAGGTCTCAGTGAGCCCCACAGTGCTGGTGATCACTGACTGTGCCACTCTTAAGAGCGGTCTGGTTCCTACAGACTGGGACTGCTGTCCATGCTGGTTGGCCTCTGGAGCCCCACATGTGGTCTGCAGGGGATGGCAGGGGCTCTGTTTGGACCTCATATATGTCATCCCTCCCAGGAACAAGGACACAACCAGGGACGAATTTATCTTCTACTCCAAGCGCCTGATGCGGCTGCTGATTGAACATGCCTTGTCCTTCCTGCCACTGAAGGTGAGTGACCACTCTTGGGTGTAGCCACAGCCCCATGCCCATCTTCCCTCCTGGGTGCCCCCAGTTACATGGGATCTGTCTCCCCCACACTCCTTGTGCTCCCCTGTCTGCAGTCAGTCACTGTGGAGACACCCCAGGGCACGATGTATGAGGGGAAGCGATTCCACAGGCAGCGGGTGAGACACGATACCCACTCCCTGCTCCCCGTGAGAGCACAGCTCCTGGGGTTGGCACCCTGAGCACCCAGCACATGTCCCTGCCCCTTCCCCAGATCACCGGCGTGTCCATCCTGCGAGCAGGCGAGACCATGGAGCAGGCCCTGACCGCGGTCTGCAAGGACATCCGCCTGGGCAAGATCCTCATCCAGACCAACCTGGACACGGGGGAGCCTGAGGTGAGGGCTGCAGCCTGGCACGCAGCCACGCGCTGGCTGGCATGTCACCAACCACCCTCCTTGCCTCCCCAGCTGCACTACCTGCGCCTGCCCAAGGAGATCAGCGAGGACTACGTCATCCTCATGGACAGCACCGTGTCCACAGGGGCCGCAGCCATGATGGCCGTGCGTGTGCTGCTGGTGAGGGGCCAGGCAGGTGGGTGGGGGCAGGAGATCCTCTGGGCCCAGCGGGCCTCTCATATCCCCTTGTGCCACAGGACCACGACGTGCAGGAGGACAGGATCTTCCTGCTGTCGCTGCTGATGGCGGAGATGGGGGTGCACTCCGTGGCCTACGCCTTTCCCCGTGTCCGCATCATCACCACCGCTGTGGACAAGCGGGTCAACGAAGAGTTCCACATCATCCCAGGCATCGGTGAGGGGGAGCGGGGTGTGCTGTACCTCATGGCTGAGGCCAGCAGCCCTAGGGATGGACAGCCTTGCGGCCACACCAAAGAGACTCTGGTGGGGCTGGTGCTGCTGTCCCTTCACTTTGTCCCTTTCTCTGCCAGGTAACTTTGGAGACAGATACTTTGGCACCGATGGCCCCTCAGCCTGGTGTGAGAGTGACAGCGTGGACTGCTGAGCTGGCTGGCCACAGGACCACAAGCTAGGCTGGCTGCAGGGCTGGCCCCTATCCCTGCCCCCAGGAGAGGCCCTGAGCTGCCAGCTGTGCCCACCTGCCAGCCCCTGGCTCTCCGGACCTGCACGACAAGCCCCTGCTGCTGGTCTCCCTCCCCAAAGGACCAATCCTCCCCAGAGAGGAGGAGGAGAAGAGAGGGATGGCCTCTCCTGTGGACCACGGAGAGGGGACATTTAGGGACATTCCTTGCTCCCAGAGCCCTGTCTTTGGGCCTGGGCCAGCCATGCCTCCAAAGGGGGTGGTGGCTTCCCTGTGGTTGTCCGTGAGGGGGTGCTCACCTTCTACCCAGAGGAAGATGGGGATGGGATCCAGTCCAGGCAAGCTCTCTGCCTGGAATCTGTATTTATTTGTATTTATTGTGGGCAGCCCTGGCTCCAGTAGGACCCTCCAGCGTCAGGGACTGGACCTCGTGGATCCAACCTGTTGTGGCCAGTCCACACTCCATCCCTGGCTGCAGTAGTTGGGGGTTGGTGTCGGGCTGCCTTCCCGGTGCTGTCCCATCCCCGGTGCACAGAGTGGTGCCGGTGACCAGGGAGCGGTGAGGTGTCCCCGGTGCTGCCCTTGTTGCTCAGGTTCTTTTTCCAAAGGGCAGCGGCAGCTTTGCCCCGCCTTGCCCCCTCCACCGGCGGCAGTAGGAGGATCCGGGGGCGGGGGTCTGCCCCCACTGTCCCGAGGCCCGGCCGTGCCGTCACCACCCCCTCGCCGCCGTTTTGTACCAATAAAGGAGCAGCGCGATCCCGTGTGCCGCCTCCTGCTGCCGCCGGACCAGGGTCGGGCACTGCGGGGTGTCCCGGGGACCGGGCCGAGCTGTCCGCTGTCCCGGGTGTCGTCGGGCCGGGCTGTCCGCTGTCCCCGGTGTCGCCGGGCCGGGCTGTCCGCTGTCCCTGGTGTCGCCGGGCCGGGCTGTCCGTTGTCCCGGGTCGCGGGCGGCGCCTGCGCAGAGCGGCGGCGGCGCGGGCGGAAGCGGCGGGCGCGGGCGGGCCCGTGGCGGTCGGTGCCGCGTCCCGTCCGACCCCGCGACCCTCGGCGCGGCAATGGCGGAGCCCCCGCGGCCGCAGCGGAAGCTGTCCCGGGTCGGGGAGAGCCTGTACCGCGTGCTGGGGCTGCAGAAGGGCAGCTCCCCCGAGGAGATCAAGAAGGCCTATNTGGCTCTCAAGTACCATCCAGACAAGAACCCCGATGACCCAGCAGCGGCCGAGCGGTTCAAGGAGATCAACAGCGCCCACGCCACGCTGAGCGACGCGGACAAGCGCCGCCTGTATGACCAGTACGGCTCCCTTGGCCTCTACGTGGCCGAGCAGTTTGGCGATGATGCTGTCCGGCATTACTTTCTCATGTCCAAGTGGTGGTTCCAGGTGAGCGCGGCATAGTCTGGCAGCATCCATGGGGCTGGCAGGTCGGGTGAACTGAGTGGTTTGCTGTCCCGGCAGGCTGGAGGTTTGAGTGGGGTCACGGGGCTGGTGTGATGGGTCAGGGACTTGAGTGAGCTGACAATGTGTGTGTGTCCCTGGTGCAGGCACTGGTGCTGTGCTGCGGTGCCCTCACCTGCTGCTGCTGCTGCTGCTGCTGCTTCTTCTGCTGTGGGACGTGCTGCCCACCCAAGGAGGATGAGTCCTACAAGTACGTGGATCCCAAGGACCTGGAGGCACAGACAGGGGCAGAGGACAGTGGTAAGTCAGGCTGGAGTCCAGCAGCTAGGAGCTCCTGTGTTTGCTTTAGGGGGCTCAGGGGTCTCTCTATGTCCTGTTGCATGTGGGAGCAGAGTTCTGGCTCAGGCCTTGGGTTGGTTTGAGCTGCAGCTCTTGCTTCCAGTCAGCCCTCGGTGTTTCCTGTGAGGGCCAGGGCTGGTGGCAGTGACAGAGGGAGCCACTGCATGGACCATGGGTACACCTTCTTCCTTCTGTGCAAGGGCCCACCAAACAGGTCTGAAGCTTAGAGACCCCTGGGCCTGTGCACTTTGGGGCACAGAGCATGGGAAGAGCAGCTGTGCTCCAGGCCGGCTCTGTTCCCTGGCACTGGCCATGATGGTGTCAGCAGGGCAGGGTGACTCCTGCAGGTTTCTGTGGCATCAGGGCACTCTCACACTGCTCTGCACTGGCCAGGAGTGTGAGAGCTTTGGGCTGTGGGAGCCCTTGTGGAGGTGCTGTGAGATTCCTGCTCACTGGCACCACAGGATGGGGCTGAGCCACTGATCTGCAGCTCTTCCTTTCCAGATCCTCAGATCCCTGTTGTAGCACAGCCCCCGCCTGCCAGCACGGAGCAGCTGCCAGCCAGCACCAGGAGTGATGCCTGAGGCTGGTCCCGTCCCGCTGACTCCCCCAGGACTCGGGGCAGGGACTCTCCTTTGGGACTGTCACTTTCTGGGACCATGGTCCCGCCCCCCGGACTGGCTCATCAGCCTCGGGAGGGGTAGAATCTCAGGTTAATTTGGCCAGCATCAATGCACAGGCTCCCGGGGCCCCACTCGAGCTCCAGGGCAATGCCCCTGCGTCCCAGCGCTGGTGGTGGCAGTGGCCTGGAGCCCGTGTTGGAGCCGTGGCCCCGTTAGTGCCTTGCCTGTGCCCACGTCGGGCACCAAGCACCAGGCACGAGCAGAGGTGCTCCAGGCCGAGCTCCATAGCTCATGCAGGGGAGAGACCATTAGCACTGTAACCTCTGGGGCTGGGCTGAGCCCGCTGCCCCCCTCATGCAGCCCTCCCAATGGGTGCTGGGTGCCAAACGCTGCTGTGGGGTTGGGGTGCTTCTATCTTGTACCCCTTTGCCCTCTGGGTTTGTCTGGGTTTTTTTGGGCACCATTAAAGGCTGACGGGAGGGGAGTGTGTGTGTGTGTGTGTGTGTGTCTGTGTGTGCCTGGGCTCTGTCCAGGGCTACTGGAACACTCAGAAGAAGGATGTGCCTCTGCCTGGTGTTGTCCATGCTGGGGGCTCTGCCCATGGATCCTGGGGGTGGTGGACTGACTGGGGTGTGGAGTAGGCACTGTCCTGTGTGGAGTGGTTATGTCAAGTGGAGTGAATGTCCCTTGTTTGCTGTCACCCACCAGGTCCCACTCCCCATCCCCTGCTTCTGGCACCCACAGGCTCTGCTCTTTCCACTTCTTGCTGCTGCAGTCCTGGAGCTCTGCTCCCGGGCACCGCCCCTGCTCCTGCCCTGCTCTCTGGGAACCGAGGCCCTGCCGAGGGCTTGGTCTGGCAGGGATGGGTCCGAGGGGGACGCAGTGAGCCGCTTGCCCTTGCTTCCCCTCTCTGGTCACCGCCTCTGCCCGCAGCTGCGTGGGCTCTGCCTCACTCCCTAAATATAGACAGGGTGCCAGGGTGAGTGAGGGTAGGGGTGTCCTGGCACCAGCCCCTCCACCCTGCTGTTCGGGGACGCTGGCACTGGGGCTGTGGGATCTGGGGGACCCCAGCCCTGCTGCCTCCAGAGGGAGTCCCATACTCCTCAACATGACTGCCAGCCCTGCAGCCCCTGCACCAGCCAGCCCCGGTCCCCTGGAACTTCAACCGCTCCTCCTCCCCTGGCAGGGATCAGCGGGTCCCGAAACTCAGTCGGTCCCAGGGAATCAGCCGGTCCCTGGACCGGCCGGTGCTGAGGGGTGGGCAGGAACGGTGACTCAGTGTCACCCGACGCCGCCGACAGCTGCGGCCCCGGCGGGGCGGGGGCGGCTAAAATTAGCACCGGGGGCCGGGGCCGGGGCCGAAACAAAGCGGGCACCAGGCGGCCGGAGCAGAACCGCGGGACAGAGCCGGGACAGGCCGGGACTGCGGCCATGAACTTCGCGGTGGGGCTGAAGCCGCTTTTGGCGGAGGCGCGGAGCATGGAGAGCCTGGAGAAGCAGCTCATCTGCCCCATCTGCCTGGAGATGTTCAGCAAGCCTGTGGTGATCCTGCCGTGCCAGCACAACCTCTGCCGCAAGTGCGCCAACGACGTCTTCCAGGTGGGCGCCCGGGGGAAACACCGGGACCTCCGTCCCTAAGAGCCCAGTCCGGCGGGTGGTGGCCCTGTTATCCTGGGATCCTCAGCCAGAGAGGCGGAGGGGCGGGAGGCACTAGGAACATCGGGATCCTTTTCACAGCGTAGGGGCCTGGTCTGGCACTGGCACCGGGAATCCCGGCTCCGGGCTCAGCCTCTGGGACCTCCGGCTGGGCTGCGCTCGGTGCCGCTCCCGGCTGGCGGGGGCGGTGAACGCCCGGCAGGGGCCGCGTACGTGTCCTTGCTTGTGTCCACACCTGCGTCCGTGCTCTTGCCCGTCTCCATCTCTGTCTCCGTGCCCGTGTCCGTGCCGGGGGGCTGCGGGGCGCAGATCCGTGGGGGCAGGAGTTGCCGGGGGTGCTGAGGCTGCGGGGGGTGTGGGGTGCAGCCGCCGTGACCCCTCGCGTACCCCCCAGGCCTCCAACCCGCTGTGGCAGTCACGGGGCTCCAGCGCCGTGCCGTCGGGTGGGCGGTTCCGGTGCCCGTCTTGCCGGCACGAGGTGGTGCTGGACCGGCACGGGGTGTACGGATTGCAGCGGAACCTGCTCGTGGAGAACATCATCGACATCTACAAGCAGGAGTCGGCCCGGTCCGGAGGCGCGGGGACCCCGCGGCGGGGGGGCGAGACTTGCGGGTGACAGCGAGCCCACCGAGAGGGCTGGGGGTGGGATCCCGGCAAGAACGGGGGAGTCGTAGGGCCCATACAGGCTCAGGGAATACCCCCGGGACTGGGAGTGTCTCCAGGGCCAGAGGTATTGCTGGTGCCAGGAATGTCCCTGGGGCTGAAGGGTCCCTGGGAGCCAGAGGTGTCTCCAGGGCTGGGCAGGTCCTGGGGCTGGTGCTGTCTCTGAAGCTGGGGTGTCTCTTGGGGCGAGGGCGTCTGTCTGACACCCCCAACCCCCACATAGACCCCTTCATGCCAAGGCCGAGCAGCACCTCATGTGTGAGGAGCACGAGGATGAGAGGATCAACATCTACTGCCTGCGCTGTGAGGCACCCACCTGCTCCCTCTGCAAGGTGTTTGGGGCGCACAAGGACTGCGAGGTGGCTCCGCTGCCGGCCGTCTACCAGCGTCAGAAGGTGGGGGGTCCCCTGGGGTCTTGGGGGGCCGAAGGTGCCCACACAGCCACCCTCACGCCCATGCCCTCTGCTCCCAGAGCGAGCTCAGCGATGGCATCGCCATGCTGGTGGCAGGGAACGACCGGATCCAGGCCATCATCACGCAGATGGAGGAGATCTGCCACACCATCGAGGTGGGCACTGAGGGCTCCGGCCCTGGGGCTGTGCCACCGGCAGGATGTGTGGCGCTGGGAGAGCCCAGACCTAGGGCTGTGCCACCGGCAGGATGTGTGGCGCTGGGAGAGCCCAGCCCTAGGGCTGTGCTGGGGGGTACGCGGTGCTTCCCCTGAGAGGCAGCCCCTGACTCCCGCCCCGCCCCGCAGGAGAACAGCCGGCGGCAGAAGCAGCACGTGGGGCTGCGGTTTGACGCGCTCTACGGGATCCTGGAGGAGCGGAAGAAGGAACTGCTGCAGAGCATTGCGGCCGAGCAGGAGGCCAAGCTGCAGCGCGTCCGTGGGCTCATCCGCCAGTACGGAGACCACCTGGAAGCCTCCTCCAAACTGGTGGAGTCGGCCATCCAGGCCATGGAGGAGCCCCAGATGGCCCTGTACCTGCAGGTCCTGCCAGGAGAGCAGGGAGAGAAGGGGACAGGGCTGGGACTGCCCTGGGGCTGTGGTAGGGTCCTGGTTCCCGGAGGGACGTGGGGCTGCCTCACATATCTGAACAGGGGGGCTGTGCTCACCCAGAAGGATCTGTGGATGCCCCCGGGTGGGATATGCAGGGGTGGGCCTGTGGTAGGGGTGATGTCTAGGAGACGCTGATCTCCCCTTGCCTTCCTTCACAGCACTCCAAGGAACTCCTGAAAAAGTGAGTGGTCAGGGAATATGGGGGGAAAAGGCCTTTCCTGGTGGCCCTCTGGGTGCTGGACCCTGCAGCTCCCAGGGTGTCTGCCCTGCAGGATCACAGACATGTCCAAGGCATCAATGAGCAGCCGTCCTGAGCCTGGCTATGAGAATATGGACCACTTCTCCATCAACGTGGACTACGTGGCTGAGATGCTGAGGACCATCGAGTTCCAGACAGGTGCCTGCACTGGGGAAATTGCTGCTGTCTTGAGGGGGCACTGGGACAGCCAGAGGTGCCCAGGCTTCAGAGAGGCAGAGTCCCCCTCACCACATGCATGCCCTGTGTGGGGATCCCACACAGTATTGGGGATGCGACCTGCGCCTGTAGCACCACCCAGGGACCCTGCAGGGTCAGTCCTGCCCCAGGCTCTCCCTGGTTCCCACACTGGGCTGGTCACACTCCTCCTGGAAACATCCTGGAGCATCCTGCTTGGTGACCTCCCTCCTGGCGTGTCCTGGTGTATCCCCATATTTCAGGAAGGAGGAAAGGTCCAAACTGAGCTGTCCCCTGCCTACAGAGCCACTGGGCGAGGATGATGGTGATGGACCTGGAGATGGCAGTGAGGCTGCAGTGGATGAGGACCGGCTGGACAGCCTGGAGGTGCCTGAAGCTGCTGAAGGTGGGTGCATGCCATGACTGCCCAGTGCTGTGTCCAGTGCCATGCCTGCTTGGCTGGACCATGGTCCATGTGCAGCAGCACGGGTCCTTCAGGGTGCTGGGGTATCCCTGTCTCTGTCTTGTTCCCTCTTTCCCCCTGCAGATGTGGGGCCGAGGCAGAAACCAGCGAGTTCTCCCCATGGTGAGACCCTCATGGGGAGTGAGATGGGCACAGCCATGGGGTGCTGCGGGGCAGAGGAGACAGCTCCTGGGAATGGGGATGGGGATGGGAAGGTCACACCCAAGGAAGGCCATCCCCGTCTCCCTGCTGCAGGGAGTGGGAAGGGAGTCCCGGGGTCAGAGGTCTGAGGCTGCTTTTCTGCACAGGTCAGCATTGAAGCAAAGCCGTGGGGCAGTGCTGGCTTGCTCTCGGCTATGGCTGTCCCAGTCACACTGCCTGTGGCTGCCCTGTCACCCCCACCCCGGCTATGGACATCTCTGGCACTCTCAGGCAAGCTCCATCCCTGCTGCTGGAATTCCCCAAATGGGCGCTCTCCCTCTACAACATTAAAAGTGTGTGAGGACACGTTCTCCTGTGATGTGTGGGTGGGGTGGAGGCAGGGGTTGCCCGAGAGCAGCTCTTCTCCGGCCCCACTGGGGCAGCCCCTGCCCCATCACCCCAGCAGCGCCCCCAGGACCTCAGGCAAGGGGCTGAGACCCCAGAGCCCCAGCGCGACTCGGGCTTTGAGCCTTGGGCCCTGGCAGCGGGGCTCTGCCCCCGCCCTCCTCAGGTGCTCTCCATCCTGCCGCCCCGTCTGGGAGCCGCCGTCCCTGGGGCTCCGAGCAAACAGTGTCGGGATGAGCTGGCTGAGTACACACGCGGCCACATCAGCGCCCCGAGCCCGGCGGGCTCCCCCGGGAGGGCCGCGGCGGCGGCGGCTGCGTCACCCGCGCGGTGCGGTCGCCAAGGCGGCGCGGCTGATGCGGCCGGGGATGCTCACGGCCAAGGGTCCTCGGGCTGGAGCGGCCCCTGGGGCTGGGCTCCGCCGGGGAGCTCCCGCCGCCGCACCCTGCCCAGCCGGGGGACAACAAGGGCTGAGCCTGTGCACCCCCAGCCGGCTGGGGCTGGGGCGCGGGATGCCGAGGGCTAGTGGCAGACGGGACATTTCTGCTCTCTTGCGTCCCCGAGCTCTCACTCCAAGCAGAGGCAATGCGGCTGCCAGCAGACCAGCTCCAGGGCCCAGCCCAGCTGCTCCCCGCCACCATCTGCTCCTTCACACGCCAGAAATGTGTCCGGGAGGGCTTGGGCGATCCCTGGGGAGCATGACAGACTGTGGCTTCTCCATGCCTGCACCAGACATCCGTGGATGCAGTATTTACCTTTCCCCCCTCCTCAGGGATGTTCCCTTGTCGTCATCAGCCTCCAGAGGTGACTGAGAAGGACTCTGAAGCACCCAGCAGCCCCGCAGCTGGGTGCCATGGGTGCCACCCCAGTGCTTGAGATGCCTCAGGAGAGCCCCACCGTAGCGCTCTCCTGTTTTGGGCAATTTCTTCCCTGTGCTTTGTGTCCAGATGCTTGTCACCTGCCACTACCCTCCCAAACCAGCCTGTCCTCTGGGCAGCCCCCTGGCATTTGCTGATGCATCTGCTTGTCCAGTTAAATTGTACCCCCTGAGGTTTCAGGAAGAAGATCTGTGCACTGAGCATGGATTCTAATATAAAGCCTGCCTCAGTTGCTCTTCAAGGCTGTCTCCAAGAAGCATCATTATTTCCTTATTCTTCTCCATAACTGTTCTTCCAAAGGCCTTTTTCTCCATAAGGGGCATAATGTTAACATTCCTAAGGAATGGCTTTTCATTTCCTCTGCAAAGGCAGGTGGGTTGTCCCACTGTCGTTGCTTACCCAACTATATGCCCCAGTTGTGGAATTTTGTCCATTTTATTGGGTTTGTGTGGCAAGGTTTTGATCATGAGGAGATTCCAGGGGCAACCTCTGTGAGAAGCTGACAGAAGCTTCCCCCATCCAAGTGAGCCAAAGCCAGCTGGCTCCAGGATGGACCTGCTGTTGGCCAAGGCAGAGTCCATTAGTGATGGCAGTAACACCTCAGGGATAATGGATTTAAGGAGGAAAATAACTTCTTGTGTAGAGGAAATTGCAGCCAGAGGGGAATGATGATAGGTGAGAGCTCCAGCCCAGGAGCCTCTCAGGTCAGTGCAGGAGTGAAAGGAGGCGCTCCAAGTGCTGGAGAAGGGATTCCCCTGCAGCCTGTGGGGTCTGGGGGTAGCAGAGCCCACAGGCCCTGGAGGAGCCCACGCCACAGCAGGCGGGTGCCAAAGGAGCCTGTGCCCCCTCCATGCTGCCGCGAGGTCCTGGCAGAGACCTCTGGACGCGTGGAAGAGGAGCCCGTGCTGGAGCAGGTTTGTTGGCAGGACCTGTGACCCCGTGGGGGACCAGGCTGGAGCAGCTCCTGAGGGACCGTCCCCATGGATGGGACACACAGTGGAGCAGATTGAGGAGCCACAGCCCACAGGAAGGGCTCATGCTGAGGATTGTCTCACTCCCACACTGGCAGGGGCAAGGACTCCTCTCCCTAAGAAGGAAGCAGCAGCAGAAACCATGGGGTGAACAGACTCTAATTCCCATTCCTGCCTCACTGCACCACTGGAAGGGAAGAGGGGGAGAATCGGGAATAAAGCCAAGCCTGGAATGGAGTGAGGGGTGAGGGGAAGGCGGTTTTTTGATTTTGTTTTACTTCTTGCTACCCTACTCTGATTTGATTGGTAATAAATTAAACTAATTCTCCCAAATCAAGTCTGCTTTGCCCTCGACAGTAATTGGGGAGCTTTCTCTGTCCTTGTCCTGAGCCACGAGCTTTTCTTACATTTTCTCTTCCCTTGCCTAAGTGAGGGGGGAGTGATGAAGCAGCTTTGGTGGGCAACTGGTGCCCAGTCATGGTCAATCCATCACATATATAATGCCAATTACCTTCCTCTTGGCTTATGTTAAACCTCATGGAAAATCCTCGCAGGGTTTTGAGACTTAAGGAGCAATATAAGATTTAAATCTAAGATTAAAATTCCCCAATCCAAAGGGTTACTCATTGATGGCGACACTGGGAAATCCAGCAGTTTTACTGCTGGCATTTGAATTTTCCCAATTTATCGGACAAGCTGTAAAACATATTATATAATGGATCACCGTAAAGTAACAACATTTTATATAAATACTTCACTCCCAAAATTAATTCACATAAACAGATTAAAAAAATTAAAGAACATACTTCTACACCCTCAGTCAGTTAGAACTTCAGGTTTCCAGCTTGGTGTGAATTCCTTGTATCTTGTCCAGACTCAGGGACCCTTTTCACACATGCAATGGATCCAAGAGCTGATTCCTGTCCTTTTCACTGCAGTGTATATCCTTAATGCTGTTGGGAAAGCACCTTCCCACCTTTCTTGAGAGTCTCATCCTTTCACCTTCACAGTGACTGCTTCTCCAGAGTGAAGATGTCCAGGGGTACCCAGGGGAAGGCTGGGGCCTCTGATCCAAAAACCTATGAATGAAGATAAAGGCCTAGAAAGAGAAATTAAATATTTCTTTGGCTGTTTGTCACCTTGCACACACCTGATGCCCGTGTGTGGTTACAGGGCTGTGCCTCCCAGTCTGGCATTCCAAGGTGCTCATTCCTGCTTCCCCAGGGACTGGCACAAACTCTTGTAAGAGCCAAGGATGATGCTCCACTCAAGCCTTTCAGTGTGACCTGGGTATTTGCCTCTTTGTTGTCTGATTCATCCTTTCTGTCTTCCTGCTGGACTCTGGGATCCATGAGATTTGTAGTTCCCAAATAGACTGCGAAAATTCGGACACTTCCCGCACCATTTATGCTATGAAGTAGGGTTCATTATCTGTAGAAATTCCTTCTGGGATACCCAATCTGGGTATTTCTTATTTTAAGAAACCCTTATCACTTCTCTGCTCTGGTTGGTGCAACAGGAGAAAGCCCTGGTGTCGCAGAAAACTGGGAGATAAACTCTCCAGCCAATTTGCTGGGTTAGAAAGTTGACATTGCTTTATTAGGAGAGCTGGATGCATGGGAAATTCTCCTCGAAGCATGCATGCCCAGTAACCTAACAGACCAGGTTATTCCTGAAACTAATATATATTCATCACATTTCCTGAACACAAGCATAAATGCTAATAATTTCTGAGGACTTATTTTGGTATGGTTCCAGATTTTCTGATGAATCTTTTCCCTTTGAGAGTATTTCAAATATGTGGTTGGGTCATAAGGTACTTCTCTTATCATTCTTTGTTCTGACACAATCCTTGTTCTCAAAATTAAGATATTGGCTATTACACACGAATCACCAATATAAGTAAATAAGGAAGCATTAGCTGGCACAAGACAGTCCCAGACAATTCTTTCCTAACAGTCCTGGGTCTGGGCTGTCTGATTTGATGGCTACTGTCCTTTAAACAGGTTGGCACTTTTTAATGATGATTTTACACCAGCCATTTTTACCCTCAGAACTTGAGGCTTTGATGCTTCTGCCAGAGACTCTTTCAGAGGGAGATCCCTGTGTTGTTCCTCTGCCCTCTTCCTCGTAAGGTGTTGGGGAATTATTACCTGTTTGCTGGGTGTAATCCACCATCTTCCAGGGCTGTTTTCAGGACCTAACCTATTTGCCACAGTCTGTCTTTGTCAGCCAGGCCATTTCCAACATTCACTGGGGTTTCTCTGAACGGATGAGCTTTGCAATGTGCTATTGCCACCTTCTGAGGCAGCTGCACGCCCTCCAACAATCTCTGTATTACTGGTCCATCTTTCCTGGGGGATCTCTCAGAGGTTCACAGCTCTCTCTCTCTCTTTCCAAATGGCTCCATGGGCATGGACCACTCCAACAGCAGATTTTGAGTCAGTCCAATATATTTACAGTCTTTTTGTGCGAGAGCTCCCTGCTCTCAGTGCAACCAGCTCTGCTTTCTGAGCTGTTGGGGTCAGAGCTTTGGCTTCTATCACCTCATGCTGAGTTAGCCCTTCATTCCTGCCTTTTCAGATTCCATCTTTCACAAAGCTGCTCCCATCCATGGAGAGTTTGCAACCAGCCTCTCCCAGAGGTGTATCCTGCAGATCTTCCTGTCCAGGTGTACACCTGTTCAGTGGTGGGTTCCGCATTCCAAGCCCATCCTGCACTGTCCACTTCATCTAATATGTCTGCTGCAGGTTCAGGATTCTGTAGCAGATAGACTTGAGCCTCCAAGGCCTCTTCTTCAGGCATATGAACTGTTTGGTTACTCCAGCCAGCCAGAAAAGTGGTTGAAGAATACCAAAAAATGTTTGCATTAGTAACAGCTGGGTGATTCTGTAAAATCCATTTGCCAATGTTTCTCAGGGGTTATTCCTTGCTTTGTGCAT
Source organism: Anthoscopus minutus (assembly GCA_013399455.1). Classification (NCBI taxonomy): domain Eukaryota; kingdom Metazoa; phylum Chordata; class Aves; order Passeriformes; family Paridae; genus Anthoscopus; species Anthoscopus minutus. The sequence goes on from VWYI01015141.1 coordinate 214,627, forward strand.
CCTCCCTGTATTTTTCTTCTTATTTTTGGATGGTTAACACAGCAAAGGATAAATTTTTACTACTCTGTCTGCAAAACTTTGCTTCTTGCATCCAAAGAGTGTTTTGCTAAAAGCAGTGATGCATCTGCTCCTGTGTGTGTCTCTTGATGCAGCCTTTTAAGTTGGATTTCCATTATCTCCAAAAGCTGCTTTCCAGATGTTTTCCACCATCCTTCTTTATTCTTAGAACAATTAAGCTGTTCCACTCACCGTGGCTCTCCTTTGGTATAATTTGTTGGAAATGAATCTACATTTTTGGTTTGTGGAATCAAATCTCCATCACAACTTGAGTTCCTCAATGCAGCTTCTTCCGCTGCTGGATCTGCTCTTCTATTTCCCTTTAAAATATCTGGATTCTTATTCTGAGGGGCTTTGCAATGTATTTTTGTGATGTTTGGTTGAAGAACTGCTTTCTGTATCTTTGGAATTTCAGCTACATCTTTTTCTGAACTCCCCTGTGATGTCAAAACTCCTTGCTCTTCCCAAACTGCTCCATGAGCATAGACTGTGCCACAGGCATGTTTTGAGATTTCCTCAGCTGAATGCCAGGGCCCAACTGAGAGCTCCCGATTTGGTTCCCTGGGAAAAGCTGTTCATGGGCAGTGGATTGTTCTCCAATACCTTTGTGGCGCTATGCATGTAGAGAAAGTGATGGGGTCATTTTGTGTTCCCAGTCATGAATTCCACGGGATGTGAAATGGTCTGAGGGATTACCTGCTCCTGAGGAATTTCCTCCCTGTTTTTGCTTAAAGGCTCTTCACAGTAACTACAGAATGAAATGTTCCATTATCCACTAGAAAATCCATTGTTTCATTCCCCCCTTTTAACTGGAATCAAAGGACTGGCCAGGGAAACAGGAGATGCCTTTGTTCCCCTTCAGTCCAGTCTTCTTCCCAGTGCCCTTCCTGTCTGCAGTGGGCAGACACTTTTGGAGTGGTGTTAATTCCCACCATCAGCTCCAGCCTCATCCCTGAAACTGCCAGCCCCTGACAATGGATTCAGTAATTTCTCTTGGCTCTTCTCTTCTACCTCTTCCTTGTCCTTACAGGTATCACTTGGGAAAGGCCCATCCCCTCTATTCCTTCTCTATTCTGGAGTTTCTTTCTAATGCCAGGCGCTAGCTGCCCAACAAAAAGCCTCCTAAACAGCATCCTGTTTCCTTCCCTCTCTGGATCTGAATTTGTCCATTTGGGAGCCACTTCACACAATCTTTTATACAAAGCCAGTGGAGACTGTTTTGCTTCCTTCATACAACTTGACAAGGTGTTTCAGTTTCTTCACTTCCACTTAGAATCCCAATAAAATAATTTTCTAATATAATTTTAGTGAATTTCACCAGCACTCTGATTGAGATCCCACTCTGGATCATTCTTAGGATGAAATTTGTGAGGATTTGGGATGCCATGAACCTTTTGATCTAATCCTATTTCCCTAACTCCTTCTTCTCAAGCTCGTTCTAAATTGCCCTCCATTCCTCATGGGGAATCAAATATTCCACGTCCTCCTGGCTTGGATTATGAACGGACATCATGGTTTTAACCACACTACACGTTCCATCAGGATTTCTGTGACATGACCCTGCTTGCTGCCTCTGATTCAGCAGGTCTGAAGTGTGACCAGTGCCTGCACAGGCACTGCCTCTCCCCCAGGTCCCTCTGTGCCCTGAACGTGCTTGCAGCACTGACTCAGCTTTCTCCCTAGCCCTGCTGGCAAGGGGGGGCCGTGTCAAACCTGCCCTTTCACCTCCAGGTACCCTGCCCACCCCCAGCTCTCAAACTTGTGTCAGAGGAGCTGCCAATGGCTGGACTTCAGGTTTTTGTCTCTTTTATTTTCTTGTCCCATACTAGAAGCGTCTTTCCCCTTATCCTCTTTTCTTCATTTCCCAAAGAATATATTCCATTTTGACACTTTTGAAGCTACTAAACCATATTTTTTCTTACGTTATTAATTATTTCTTAAAGTGAAAACCAGATCTACATCAGGGACTTCATCCCATTCATTTTGCCTCCTACCAAGTAACATCAGCTGTAAAATTGTATTCTATTTTAAAGACTTGTTTTCTGGCCTTCTTTCACCATTATTTTATTCAGAATGAGACAACCATTGATTATCTTTTCAATTTATCTTGAGTCACAGGGTCACCCTAACTCTCTCCTAGAGGAGAGCAAAGTGGAATTTACACAGAAGCAGAGGAACCCATTTCAGTTGTGGAATTCCTAGTGTTTTGTACACCGTCCCAATGCACACATCCGAATCCCAGTTTTCACATCACCAGTTCTGTATGTGAAAACATGTGTGCAAACATCAAAAATCCAAGACACGGATCACCAAATTGTGGAAACAAAATAATTTTTTCTTCAGCTTATGCAGAGCCCAAACCCAAAATCTTGCTTCCCGGCAATTTCCAACCATCCCCTTCACTGAGGAAATACCTCTAGAATGTGTTGTGCCATTGAGCTCCCCGTGTCAGGGCTGGTCAGCCAAAGTTCCCGATCACGAGGTTGGAGTGGGCTGGAATTCGCCCTGCCAAGCCCCTTTGCCTGGAGCAGCCAGTCGGTCGGGGCAGGGCACTGCAGCTATCCCATCGGGTCACCAAAAGCAGCTGCGGGCTTCCCGGTGTGCACTGACCACCCACAAACCACGGCAAGGGGTTTCTGGGTTTATTCCCATCACTGCAGGGCCAGGAGCTAAGGGTTTCCCCAAGGCTGCTCCCTGAGCATTAGGATTTTACACTATTTATACATTTGAGGAAATAACTGGCATTCGGTGCTCACCAATTACAGAACTCTGTCATTAATTAGGACTCAAAGCCCTCTTTGCTGGGGGTATCGCCCTCCTCATGCTGATCACTCCACAGGTGCAGCTTGTTCCTCCATTTGAGCTGCGGTCCATTCTGAGTAGGAGGTCAATGAGCCAGTGATTGCGATCTCCTGTTGCCAGAATTACCTTTTCCCCTGGTACTGTTCAGTCCTGCTGGTGACACTCCTGGTGCTTCTCATCCAGACAGCCCACTGCTCTTGGGATGGTCTTCCCTTCTCCTTAAAAGAGCAGCTTAGCTGAGCCTACAAGGTTCATGATGTTATTACTAACCAGTCACTGAGGGACATGAGGGACAACAAAACCCTCAGTGGTGACACTGAGTCGGGGAGGCAGCAGTGACTTCCCTTCCCAGTGGATCCAGGTGGACAACAGCCCACTGGCTGAGGAGGATGGAGGGATGGGGGAGCCCTCTCCTCCGTGAAGTGTGCTGCTCCGAGAGCTGTGGATGCAGCATCTTGGCCAGGCTGGGGCTTCCTGGACAAGAAGGATGTGACATCTGGAGTCTAGGAAGGTCAAAGCAATGGCAAAGGGACTGGAGCATGTGTTGCATTGTAGCATCCCACAAACTCTCCCCTCTGAGTCAACTCCCAATCCCCCAGTCCAGAAAACAGCTGTAACTACCCACCATGGACCTGGCCTTCCTAGGGATAAAAACAGATTCCCCCACGGACTTCTGTGTTGCAATTTCCCCCCAGTTTCTCCTTTCCCCGTCCCCTCACTGGCTGACCACCCTCCTTCCCTGCAGATCAATCCCCTCAGCCCAGCCCTGAACTCCGCCCCTACCCCTTCCCCTTTATAAGCAGCCCACACCACGTGGTGGGGGTCTTTTCCTGCCCGGGGTTTGTTCTTCAGCTGCTGTGACACATTGCTGGAATAAAACCTTGCAAAAGAGCCTTTCTGTGCCTCTATCGCTGAACCAGCTGTGGTAGGTGTGCAGTGGAGGTTCGACTGAGTTGCCTGAATGTTAACTTGCTTAATTGCTTCTCCACAGCAGAGGCTTGTTGGGAACAGATACAAAGCAGCAGCTCCTGCCATTCCAAGCCCCACTTTTACACTGCATGAGGAGGAACTGGAACGTTTCCGAGTACCTACGTGTATACTTGCCTAATGGGAGGGAAGGAGGAGGGAGGAGCTAGGCTCTTCCCAGTGGAGCCAGCTAGGCTTTTCCCAGTGACAGGACCAGCAGCAACAGGCACAAACTGGCCTCCAAAGATTGGGGTTTTTTTTGCAGCAAGGCTGATCACACAGGGGGCCTGGAATAGGCTGCTCAGAGGGGTTGTGGTCCCTCCAGCTGGGAAGCCACCCACAGCTGTGTGAGGGGCAAGAGGCCCCTAGACCCCCACCAGCCCCAGCCCTGCTTGTCAGGGATGGCTGAAGCAGGCTCTCCAAGTCACTGTCCAGTCACGTATAAATATCTCCCAGGAGCAATTGCCCCACTACTGTCCTTGCCAGCATGGCCTTCCAGCTCCAGGGTACTCATGTTCTGGTGGAATTTTCCCTTTCAGGTCCCAATGGCCACAGCATGAGCAGCTGGAGCAGGGTCTGGAGTGGGGAATCTCCAGCCTTGAGCTCGTTGCCAAAGACTGGGCTCCCCAACTCCTTTGCCTCTTGGAGCAGCCTCCTACCAGAGCCACTGGCTCTGCAAGCAGCTTACGTGAAATCAGGCTGCACAGCCTGCCAGGGCCATGAAGCACTGTGCTGCCTGCCCTGAGCACTGACCCCCACTGCTGTCACATCCCCACATGGTCCTTCCCAGGTTCACCATCACAAACATCACTACCTGCTCCTGCCGTGCTGCCCTTCCAGCAGGTATTGGGATATTATCACTGAATTTCTGGCTGGTTGAGGTGGTCCCATCCACTGCCACAGGCACGGACACTTCCCACAGACCAAGCTGGAGATCACGGCGAGAAACAGGGTCACCCCGGAGGAGGCTGAATCTCCCTCAGCTGCCTCAGAAGGCTTCATCCCTGTCCTCTTGGTTGGGGGCATGAAACACGGCCCACCACAGTGTTTCCCTCCCCGCCCACGCCTCCAGCCCTGACTCACTCAGCAGCACCGTTCGTCCCACGGGGGTTTCCCCCACTCCTGGTGCTCCCACGTGGGTGGCCATATCCTCCCACACAGGGCCCGTGTCTGTCCCTCCCCCAGCTCCAGCTTCGCCCCCCATCCTGGGGAGGGACTGCTCCCCTGTTCATGTCTCCACTTGCGGGGTGCAGCCCCCCTGTGCCTGGCTCACTGGTGGTGAGGACCCACTGTGCCCATCCCTCTGCCCCATTTTCTTCCTACTGCTCCCACACCTGGGGGGCTGTGGGCATCTCATCCCCCCTGAAGAACGCGGTTCTGACCCAGAACACACACAGCCTTGTTCCCAGTGCTGGGGGGTTTGTGCTGCTGACCCAGCTGCTCCTACCCAGCCCCAGCCCAGCTCATCCTGTCTCCAGCTCCTGAGCCCTTTCTCCCTTTGCAGTGAGCTCTTTCCCTATTCCCAGTGAGTCTGTTTGTCCCTTGCTGGTAAACCCATTCCACCACTCCCAATGAGTCTGTTTCCCCATCCCTGGTGAGCACCCTCTTCGTTCCTGATAAGCCCATTTCCTGTTCCTGCTGAGCCCATTCCCTCGCTCCCACTGAGCCTCTTTCCCCCTTCCCACTGAGCCTATTCCCGGTGAGCACGTTCTCACTTTGCCCAGTCCCTGGCCCTGCACAGCCCCAGCTGCCCCCACCCCGCACTCGCTCACATCTCCGGTTTCCACCACGTTTTATTACAAAATCGGGGCGGGCCGGTCCCGGGGCCGGTTCTGCTCCCACTCTCCCCAGCGCTGGGGCTGAGGCGAGTTCAGCCCGTGCCGGTGCTGGTGCCGACCTCCCTACAGCGCAGAGGCCGAGGCGGTGGCTGGAGGCCGGCGCAGCCCCAGGGTTACGGGGGGTTCGGGGTATCCGGGAAGTCCGGGGGGGATCAGCGCCCCACGGCGTCGAGGATGCGGCGGTTGGAATCGGCGCGAGCGCGCTGGCTCTGGGCGCGGGCGAGCAGCAAGAGGTGCCGCAGGAGGTGGAAGGTGAGATCGATGGACAGCGGCGGCTCGTCCCGCCGCCCTCGCAACGGCCCCGGGGGCGGCGGCGCCAGCGGCAGCCAGAGCGGGTGGTCCTGA
>VWYI01015141.1:220904-243749 GCA_013399455.1 Anthoscopus minutus
GGGGAGCGGGCAGCCGGCGGTGGGACGGGGCGGAGGGACAGAGGGGCGGAGCGGCAGAGCCCCCTCTCCCTGGTTTCGGGAGCCACCTCTCCGGTTCTTTTCTGACGCCCACCAGAGTCGCGGCTGGGCCGGGGCCGCTGAGATCAGGTGCCTTGGGCAGTGCTAACCCTCACTTCCCCGGCTGCCCCGGTCTCTCTCCCGGCTCTGCCGCATCTCCAGTCTCATTCTCCGCCGCTGTCCGCGGTGCTGAACGGCCGGGATGCGCTGGGGCGCCGGGACCGGGGCCGGGCCGGTGAGCTATACAAGTGAGCTCCCGGTGAGCCCTCAGTGAGCTGTACTGGGCTGTACCGGGCTTCCCGGCGTGGAACTCTCGCGTTCCCGGGCGGAACGGCCGGGTCGAGCAGCGGCGTCCGAGCAGGGACCCGCCTGGGGGTGGGGGGCATCCCTGGGCTGGGGTGGGGACACCCCAAGCACCGGCAGCTCCGGGAGGGTCACGGATGGGACCCCAGCCTGGCTGTGGCTCAGTATCCCGAGCCTCGCGGGCGGTGCCGAGGTCAAACCGCGGGGCCGAGGCCGCAGACGCCCCGAGCGCAGCGGCAGCACCGGCCAAGTCCTGTGAGTCATAGAATGAAGGCACCGGAGCCGGCAGCGCCGTGCTGGATGCAGGGTGTTCCGTCGGGGCACCGGCACCGCTGCCAAATGGTGAGGTGGCTGCTGGGGCTTCACACTACTCTTGGCAGCCCCTCCGCGTGCACCACACTGCTGGCATTCGCTCCGAGCGCTCCACACTGCTGCCGGCAGTCCCGCGAGTGCCCTCCACGCTGCCCTCAGCCCCCGAGTGCCCTCCACGCTGCCCTCAGCCCCCGAGTGCCCTCCACGCTGCCCTCAGCCCCGGAGTGCCCTCCACGCTGCCGCCAGAGCGTAGCTGAGCTGACACCCAGCGCCAGGGCTGGTGCCAGACCAGACTCCTTCCACAGTTTCGGTGGAGGGCAGCGCCAGGCACAGGGGCTCAGCCTGGCCCCTCGCACGGTGCGTCCCACCCCAGGTGGCACAGGGGTGGCGGGGCACGGCCCTGCCCGCAGCGAGCAGCACATGGTGTCATGCCACCGTGACGTGATCCGGCATGCAGGCTGGCACCTGACACAGCTTCCCGCAGCGGCAGGGCAGAGCCCTCAGCAGGGGCTGGGCTCAGCCCCCCGAGCCCTGGCAGCCCCGTGCTGGGGCGGCTGCTCCTGAGGACAAGCGGCTCATTGCACGTGGCACTTGCCAGGCTCGCAGCTCACTCATTGCTGACAGCGAGAGCCTCCTGCATCCCCAGAGGGAGCCGCAAGAGGCTCAACACCTCAGAGCTGCAAACTCCTGCCATCCACAGCACCCACCCCACTGGCTGTAGAGAGCTTGAGCCCCACACAGAACCCGAGGCCGCCCAAGTACTCATGCACGGCCCCATCACCTGGCTGCAGTCCTGTGCTGCTCCACCGAGCACTGCTGGGGGGGGAAGAAGGCTGCAGCTGCAGCCCCTCCTGTCCCCTGCCTCACCCCTCAGGCCTGTGCAGGATTTGCCTCCTCTGTGTTTCAGGCTGTATCCACCTGGCTGGAGCAGTCCTAAAGCTGGGGTCAGCACAGAGCCAGACCATGGGGAGGATGAGGGTGGAGGACAGACAGTGAATCCCCTCCATGAAGGCCACATTGGCAGAGCCCAGGTGGTGCCAGCAGCATGGGGATGGCTCCGTCCAGCTGTGACTGTAGGGCTGCAGTAGCACAGGTGAGGGGGCCAGGGCTCCACAGAGGTGAGATGAACACTGTGCTCCCACCAGCTCCACCTGGAGCCTCCAGTCGGAATGTGCTGGGCAGTGACACGGTGGGAGCTGGATTGTGTCTGCTCGCTGCCATCGTAGGGTGAGCATGGACACATCCCCAGGGGCAGCAGTGCAGGCCCTGGCAGCTCCACGGGGCTTCTCTCTGGCACGACAGGCAGGCTTGTCTCGGACACAGCACCCTCCCTGGATGCACAGCCCTGCATCAACCATGCCCTGACCCCAGGGGCACTGCACCCAGCATCAGGACTCCGGCTCCACTGACCTCATTTCACTGCTCTGCAGCTGTGGATGCACCATCACAGCCCATGGAACAGCTGCAGCAGGATCTGATGATCCCCTAAACCATCATCTACCCTCTGTCAGAGTCGCCTCTCTCTAGCCAGTGGGGCAGACCACTCCAGCAGCCTGCAGTCCCTAGCCCTATGCTCGGTGCCTTGAGATGAGGCAGAGAGGACCTGTTGATCCCTAACAGTTGCTCTGGAACTGCATCTTCAGCACCTGGGGGCATGCTGGGCCACAAGCCCCAGGGCCATGGCAATCTAAAGTGAAGACCACCGTTTATTGATGCTCGACTGTCCACAGCAGAGCCACAGCAAACCCCATTTTCAGAGGGAGCATCCCCAGCCTGCAGTGACCTCAGTTCTGTGCCCATGGCACAGCCAGCCCAGGGCATTTCAGCTCCTCTTCTGCTCCTCTTTTCCCCTGGGATGTGCCATGGGGAAGGTCAGAGCAACACTCGGGGCAGGAGCATCCTGTGTGCTGGCAAGGGCTCAGAAATGGCTGAGCACAGATAGAGAAGGTGCATCGTGGGCAGAGCTGCTGCACAGCACAGCTAGAGCAGATCCAGGCCTGTCTGGGCACCAATTTCTCCCCGAGGCAGTGCGGGCTGTGGCCATAGGGGATGGTGTTCCCCTGAGGAAAGAGTTGGTGGCTGCCAGGACCCTTTGTGTCCCAGCCTGCCATGACCACACTCTGATGGCTCCAAGTTGTAGTGGGGCCAGGCAGTGCACAGGCTGGGGACAGGGATGGGACCTGGCCTCTGCCTCACATCTGATTTGCTTTCCAGGACAGGTAGCAGTTCCAGACGATGGCAACACATTGGACAACAGCCAGCCTGGAGACAGAGGGGACAGGGTCTGCAGCTGCCAGCTCAGGGGGCAGGGACTGGGTGTCAGGGCTGCAACACTACCTGTGCTGCAGAGGCACAAAGTAGAAGTTCGCAATTTGCACGGGTGGCCAAATCTGGGCAGAGAAGGGAGGAGCAGTGAGGAGCCCTGCCAGGATCCCTGCCACACACCCACCCCTGCCTGGCACTCAGGGTGTCCCACAGAGCCCATGGCAGCCCCATGGAGGAGATGGGGTAGGGAAAAGGACACAGATCTGCCAGCACTCACACAGTAATTGGTCATCAGGGCATCCACGTAGTCCTGCAAGTAAAAGGAGGTGTGAGCACTCAGAGGGCCTCCATCCTTGCCACTGGTCCCCCCAACTCCACACTGCTGGGCACGGAGCCCTGCAGCCCTGCCCATGCCTTCCCACAGCCATGAGAGCGGCAGGGAGAGGCTGACTGGAACCATCCCCACCGAGAGCTCTGTGCCATAGCCAGGGCACACAGGGAGATTGTCTCCCCAGCGTGGGCTGTGAGCCCCTTTCCAGCTCAGTGCTCCCCCAGCGCCCTCCTGGGCATCACCCAGCAGAAATTAAGGGCACTGAGCTGGGGCAACTGCTTTGGGACTCTGAGGTGCTGCCCTGTGCTTGTGCCACAGCCACGGCTGTGCTGCATCCCTGTCCCAAGGCAGCAGGATGAGTCCCTCATGCAGCTGGGCTGTGACTCAGCCAGGGGGCCGGGCTCTCCTGGCTGGCCAGCAGCCCAGGACGGGGTGAGCAGGTGCGGGGTGATGGATGCTCTGCTGATTCTTCCTCTGCGTGGGGACAGGCGGATGCGCCCCAAGCCAGGGGTGAAGGTGCTGCCAGTGCTGCTGCCCAGCCCCCAGCCCATCACCTCCTTGCAGGTCAGGGCTTGCCAGGAGCCACGGCATGCACAAATCACCAGCCAGGGCAGGATTCCCCAGGGAAGGCAAGGCAATCCATGGCATGAGCTGGTCAGGATGCAGCAGGGGAAGATGGATGGGAGCATTCAGAGTGCTGCCTGTGCCCACGATCTGTTCATGTGTGTCCTTAGGGTGCCTCTTGGGAGCACCCCAAACCCCAGCTGTGGCTTGCATAGAGTCTGATGAAAGCAGAGGTGATGTGATCCTGCCCTGGGATCTGCTTCCTACACTCTGGGGCAGGATGAGGAGCACAGACAGGCAGCCCAGTGTGTGCCAGGCTGGTGACTGGGTGCTCCCATGCAGAGGAATGAACCCTGGGGGGTGGCACTCGGGCAGAGCAGTCAGGCTGGGACCGTTCACAAGCAGTTCTGGCAGCATCAGGGAGCGAGGCTGGTGCTGCTACTCCTGGCAGCCACACGACCACCCCAATGTGCCTCATTCTGTGGCAGGTGGGCACCCACTCCCCAGTGACTCACTCTGGACAAGCTGACTCAGTGTTCACACCGGTTTCCAGCAATTACTGTTAATGGGAGTCATCTCAGTAATTGCTCTGGAGACCCAGCCAGGAGCAGGGCTGGACAGCATGCCTATGGCACCCATGTCTGGCTCAGGTGGGACCCCAGTACTCACCCACAGGACACCCGTGACAGAGTAATTGGCTCTGGCACCAGCACTTGGACTAGCACTGGGCACCCAACATGCCCAGGGCCCTGGGACCCAGTGCCTGGGCAGGGGCACAGACACAAATGGGAGCAGGTGCCAGGGCCAGCACACAGGGAGGAGCTGCCAGGGCCCCTCAGCGCTGCCTAGGGCAGCAGCACATACCTGCTGGATCTTGGACCAGTTATCCTGCACCGACAGCCCATTCACGGCCCCTGTGACAGCCAGGAAGCAGCCGAGGAAGCACGGCGCGAATCCCCCCTGTGAGAAAGGAGCCCCAGCTGCTGCTGAGGAGCCTGTGGGGCTTGCAGCCAGACTGGCCAAGGGCAGCCTGTGTGCAAATGCCTACCCCAGCCCTCCCCTGCAGTGAGGCTGGGCCCAGCTCAGGCACTGGGCTCTCAGAGCAGGCTGTAAACCTGCCACAGGGACATGGCTGTCCCCACTGCCCCATCCTGCTGCCCCAGTCCCATGACACCATTGTCTACCAACCTGGTCTAGGATCACCTTCTTCACAGCCACAACTTTGGTATTCCCTGGGATGAGCCAATCCAGGATCCTGTACCAGCTGCCCACAACAGGGCCCTGCAGGAGCCAAGGGTGAGGAGTAGCATCTGCCCTCATGGGTCACAGGGGTCAGGGCTGGGGGATCCAAGCTGGTTAGTGGCCCTGCTCCAGCCCTGGACCACAAAGACAAGCTTGTCCTATGCTGCTCCTACTCCATGGAACTGGCCCTGCCCATGGCTGCTGGAGGTGGCACCAGGATGACCCAACTCCCACTACATGACCACGATCCCACCAGGTTGACAGAGCCTCCCATCCCATCCCATCCCATCCCATCCCATCCCATCCCATCCCATCCCATCCCATCCCATCCCATCCCATCCCGTCCCGTCCCGTCCCATCCCATCCCATCTCATTATCCCATGCCATGCCATGCCATGCCATCCCCACTCACCACAAAGCAGAAGCCGATGGCCATCATTTTCAGGGTGCGGGGGCAGTGGTGGCCGTGCAGCCCCCGCTGCTCCACCAGCTGCTGTGCAATCACATCCCCAGCTCCCATGAGGGCCCCTGCAGCCAGCACAGCCCATTTGGGCAGGTGACACCCCTGTGTGACCTGCCCACAGCTGGGCCCCCTGCCCAGCAACACTGCTGCTGCTCCCTGCTGTCCCAGGCTGCCCGAGCCTGCTCCAGCCCTGCCAGCTGCAGCTCCCCACTGCCTGCACCAAACCCCATGGCTCAGGCATCCCACTCTGCCAAGTGCCTCAGGCCTCTCAGGACATTGCAGCATCTCTGGTAAAAACGGTGTCCAGCTGCACCTCGTCCCTGTGACCTGGGCATGAGGCTGATCTGTCACCCACAGCCCGTGGTGCCTGGGGCTCTCAGAGTAGAGCCTGCCCAGCTGCTGCCCGTGATCTCCACCACAGCCTTTCCCACAGCACCCCCATACCTCTCCCTGGACACTGGGCAGGCTCTGCTGATTGTGATCCCCTCCCTGGAGAGCAGCTCTCTGCCTGTGTCCCCCACCCTACCAGCTGGGATGGACAGAACATGCTCCCTGCTGCCATAGCTGGCTCCTGGCACAGCTCCTGGCCCTGTTTCTAGATCAGTGTCCCTGGTGGGGTGCTGCCCGGCTGGGTCTCTGGCAGCTCCTGCTCCATCCTACACCCCTGACCCCATCGACGCAACTCAGCTGGCCCGGTGCTGCCCCCTCCAGCTGCTCCCCCAGCCCTGGCGGCTCCTGCTCCCTCTCCCCACTCCCCCTGGGACAGTTCCCTGGCAGGTCTCCAGCCCCACTGCTGCTCTGCTCCGTCCTTGGAAGCCCTGAGCCCAACAAGCCCTCAGCGTGACAGGCGCCAGCCCCAGCAGCCCCTATCCCAATAGCCCCAGCTATGACCAGCTCGGTACCAGCCCTGCCCCGGGGACTTCCTCAGTGGTTCCTCATGGAAAAGGGCCCAGCTCCCTGTCCCCACACCATGCCATGTGGTCCCTGAAGTCCACCAGCAAGTCCAGCCCATGCTCTGCAGCTCCAAAGAGCTGCTGCATACCCGGCAGCAACACCTGCTGCTTCACAGATCCCACCTCCCATCCCAGGATCTGAGGGTCTGTCCCCCAGCCCTGAGAGACTCCATGCTTCCCCATATTGGCAGAGTAGCCCCATCAGCCCACAGGCCACAATGGCACCGGGCAGGGGCTGGAGGCAGGCACTGGACTCCAGGCCAGCACAGCCAGAGCCCCAGCTGCTCACATGGCAGCACTGCCAGAAGCTGCAGGCCCAGTGCTCATGGAGAACACAGCAGGCACCACTGTTACCCATCCAGCGCCGAAGACTCAGGGTACAGTGCCCAGAAGTGATGAGGCTGTGCTGGGAGGGAGACCTGTCTGTGCATCCCTTCTTGGGCCTGGGGATGCAGCCAGATACAGGCCCCTGCAATGACTTTGGCAAGTGCCCACCTAGGGTGCCACCTGCACAGCCTGGCCACAGCTCCTGTGTGGGGCTGGAGATTTCATCCCAGCCAAACCTGGTGCCTAGCCGACCCCCAGGTTGTTGTTCTTGTGACCAGAGGACTATAAATGGGGCCCAAACCTGAGTGGGGCACCATCTTCATGACCATGGCATTGCCATGGCAGGAGCAGGGGACTGCTCCCCACAGGCAGAGAGGGACAGGAGGGTCACGGCCGCAGGCACGTGCTACTGCCCACTGTCCAGGCCCTGCTGGCAGCCTGGCCCAGGGCCCAGGATGCAGGAGGCAAAGCCCTGCCTGACCCCGGGGCCCTCGGATGGCAGCTCAGCCAGCAAGTGTGGCTGGACACAATGGGCACAGCCAACTGCCAGCAGCTCCCTGGCCTGGCCCCAGCTGGCAGCACTGGGGTCTGGGAGCAGTGAGAAACAGCAGGGCTGGAGGTTGGGCTATACCTGGCTCAGGACACAGGATCCAGGAAGCTGCATGGACCATAGCACAGCCAGCAGCTGGACTGAGCCTGGCCATGCATGGAACTTGTGAAAGCTCCGAGGAGAGCAGCAGCACTCGTGTCCCCCTGGCTGGAGCTGGGCACCTGCTGCAGCAGGGAGAGCCCAGCCCAAGGGCAGAAACTTCTGGGCTGGTGGAACCATATCCAGCACCAGCCGAGCAATCAGAGAGGCTGTGCCTCACCACACCTCAGCCTCTGCCGGCTGACAAAGCCCTGGGGCAGGGGGCTGTGTCACAGCAGTGCCAGCTCCCATGTGAAGCAGCAACATGCAAAGAGCCGAGGTCAGAGCCAGCCCAAGGCCACAGTGGCAGGGGAGCTGTGGGCAGGGCTGGCCCTGGGAAGCCCATCCCAGCTCTACACTGGCCTCCGGCCAAGCACAGGGGGATGCGCTGCCAGCAGCAGTCGGTGCCGCAGCCGCCAGCAATAGACTCCGTGACATCCGATAAAAATAACAGCAGGAACAGCAGAGCGGCCTGGCAGGGCCCCAGCAACCAGGCACGGGGGCATCGTGCCACCCCCCCACAGCTATCCGGGCTGAGGGCCAGTGACTGCACAGGGAGGGGAGCCCCAGCTCAGCGGGGCACCCCCAGGGTTGTGCCTTCCCAGAGTCCCAGGCTGGTGGGAGCAGGAGGGCAGGGGCAGGGCAGGGAGAATCAGGAGGTGCACAAAGGGGCAAGCAAGGACTGTCCCCCCCCAGCTCCAACCATGCATCACAGCCATTACACAGCCCCGAGAACACATGGAACAAGCAGGAGACGTTCTCCCACCACCCAGACCCAGGCTCAGGTGGGTTGCAGGGACAGAGCAGGGGAAGCAGGGCAGAGCTGCAAAGTCATGAGCCAGCACCAGGGCATATTTACAGCACCTCACAGCTCTGCACGCAGCAGCAATGTTAGGGAGATTGAATCCCCTGTCCTGAGCCCTGTGAGCCACTCATCACGCAGCACCTCTATGCCTTCAGCACTGACTGCTGGCAAACAGAAGAGCTGAATCTTTGTATATTGCTAGTGTTGCAGCTCAGCACTCATCCCCTCCCAGGCCCCAGGACAGCCTCCCCCTCTGTCTCGGTGTGAGTGCTGCACTTCCTTACAGTCCCAACTACTGCTCTGGCTCCAGCATGGACCCAACACAGACCTCCTGAGCCGGGCGTGGGCCAGGCCCCCTCCCCTAGTGTGACACGGGGGTCCCTGCTCCCTGCTGAGCCTCGGCAGGGCAGCACCTCTTCCCCCTAAGACAGAGCCCTGAGGGACTGGGAGCTCCCCAGCTGTGTCCTGCCCTGCCTGCCGCGGGGTGATGGTGCCCACACAGGGGGCGAGGGGCTGAGAGGAGCGTGCAGACACGGGCACACGCCGTGTGCAGGGGTGGGTCGGCACACTGGGGAGATCAGGGACCAGAGGGGCATGAACAGGGCCAGTCTGTGTTCCGGGGAAGGGTGGTCTGTGCGCCAGCAGGGGCAGGGCAGGGGTCTGTGTGCCGGCAGGGCAGGGGGACTGTGTTCCAGGGGGCTGTGTTCCAGGGCCGGGGGTCTCAGGGCGCGGCCGCCGCATGGGCCGGGCCCGTCCCTTACCGGCTGTAAGCGCCTGCGCTGCCCCGGGCCGCCGCGCCAGCAGCCGCCCGCACCCCCTCCACAGCGCCGCCATGCCCCGTGTCGCGGCGCGGTGACGAGTGACGCTGCGCGATGGCGTGTCGCGACCGAAAGCGTTTATTGGTCAGTAGCGCCCCAGCACCGTGGCCAGCAGCGCCATCCGCATGTACATCCCGTTCTCCGCCTGCCGGAAGTACGCGGCGCGCGGGTCCGAGTCCACCTCCACGCTGCGGAATGACGTCATCAGCGAGCACCGCCCCCCGGCCCGCCCGGGACCCCGACTCGTCCCGGGACCTCTGGCACCACCCCCGGAACCCACAATGGAGCCGGTTCCCCCAAACTCACAGCTGCAGGCCCCGTCGCTCGGAGCTCTCCCCAGCCCTGCCCACCACACTGCAGCCCTCCTGCCCCGGACACCCCCAGCACTCTTCAGCTTCCGTGGCCCTGCCAGCATCCCCAGCAGCACCACTGCCCCAACTCCCCTAGAGCCTCCCTACAGCCCCCATGCCCCGAGTACCCCCACTTCTGCCCGAAATAGTTCTCCCGGACACCTCCCCAGTCCCCAGAAGCCTGCAGCCGCCCTACCCGTTCCCCTCCTCCGCACCTGATCTCGTTGACACGGGGGAAGGGGTGCATCACCACCATCCTCTCCTTGGCTCGGGTCATGATGTGGGGTGTAAGGATGAACTGCCCGAAGCACTGAGGGAACACAGAGAGCCCTGAGCTGGGGCAGGGGAGTCCCCACGCGTCTCGAGGGCAGCAGGACCCAGGCTCCCCTCACTCACAGCCTCGTACTCCTCGGCCTGCTGGAAGCGCTCCTTCTGGATGCGGGTCATGTAGAGCACATCTGTGTCCGGCAGTGCTTCCTCGATGCTCCCAAACTCCTCCTGGGGCAGCCCCGTAAGGTTGGGGGGGGGGGGCACAAAGCCAGAGAGCGTGTGGGGGACAGCCCCCCACGCTGCTCCTCACCTGCTGGATGCCCCGGGAGGCCACAAAGCCGGTGATGTCGGGGGGCATGCGCAGGCCAGGAGGAGTCACGTAGCGCAGGTTGACGCGGTACTGGGTGAGCAGGCGGGCCAGGGAGTGCACCGTACGCCCATGCTTCAGGTCACCCACCATAGTGATCTGGGGAGAGTGGTCAGCCCAGCCTGCCCAGAGCCACTCGGAGCCTAGAGGGCCCCCTGACCACCCCTGCACCTCACCGTCATCCCATTGACTGTGCCCAGCTCCTCGCGGATGGTGAAGATGTCCAGCAGTGCCTGCGTGGGGTGCTCCCCCACCCCGTCCCCGGCATTGATCACCGGCTTGCGGCAGTGCCTGGCGGCCAGCTGGAAGCACCGGCAAGGCAGGGCAGGTGAGTGCAGGCAGGACACCAGCCCCACCATAGCAGGACTCAACCCTAGCCCAGCTGGAACCACATCCCTGCCCCACAGCACAGGTCACCATCCCTGCCACTGGGGCAGAGTCCCCAGTGCCTCCAGAAAAGGAGACAGTTCCCTCAGCACCTCTCACCTCGACAGCGCCAGGCTGGGGGTGCCGCAACACCAGCACATCAGCGTAGCAGCACATGGTCTGCACAGAGTCTGCCAGCGACTCGCCCTTCTGCACCGAGGAGGTGGCCTCGGAGAAGGACAGGACAGAGCCACCCAGCCGGCTCATGGCTGCCGCAAAGGAGCTGCTGGTCCGCGTGCTCACCTCGTAGAACATGGTCGCCATCACCTTCCCCTGCAGGGCCGGGCTGTCACCTCAGGGAGCCCTGGCATCCCTGCCCGGTACAGGGCTCCCTCGCGGTGCCCGCTCTGTGCACGGCTCACCTTGAGGATGTCCAGGCTCCGCTCCTTCTGCACCAGCATGCGCAGGGTGTGTGCCACGTTGAACAGGTGGGACAGCTGTGGGCAGCACCAGGGCTCAGCCAGGGCTCAGGAAGCACCGCAGCACCCACAGCCCCCGCACCCACCCCGCTGGGCACCTGCTCCTTGGAGAACTGCCGGACAGAGAGGACGTGCTGCCCGACAAGGGGGTGCAGCAGCGGGGACGTCTGGAAGTGGGGGGCACGCTGAGGGGATGCCTGGCGCGGGACAGGGCCCAGGGGGTAGAAGTGGCTGTCCTGGACCACTGCAGAATCTGTGGCACCAAGAGAAGCTGGTCAGCCCACAGGGGTGCTCTGAGAACACCGGACCCCCACTGCCAGCCCCTGCTGCACTCACCCGGTTCTGCTGCCTTCCTGCTGCCCTTCTCACGAGTGTCCTCAGCTGGTGGGAGAGGGGAGCGGTGGTGTTAGGGGGTGTGGGGAGAAGTGTCACCCCGGGCCCCGTTCTCTGCCCGGCATGCTGCCAGGTGGGCACAGCCCTCCTGGCACTTGGCAACACCAAGTGAAATCAAGATGGGCTGGATGCCAGGGTGATGGTCAACCAGAGAGGGGCAGTCCAAGCCCCACGTTGTGCTGCAACCCTCTCTGCACGCCCTGCAATTCCCAACTGGCCACCCCCCAGATCACACTGGCAGGTCCCCAAGGTGCCATGTAGGCTGGGGCAGAAGCGGAGTGGGCAGCCACAGCCATGCCCTGTCCTACAGCGCCCAGTCCTGGTGCTGGTGCCGGCAGGGGCCCATGGTGGGCAGCGCAGGCAGCCCGGGGCCTGCACGGCACCTGGGGGAGGGGATGCACTCATGGGCTGCAGTTAGTGCCATTAGTGAGTCCCCCCCCCCAGACATTACCGGTGCCTCGGGCGCCCGGGCGGTGCGCGGCTCCCAGCCTCCGGAATGCTGAACGGGACACAAGGGCTGGCATCAGCGGGGCCGCCCAGCCACGGTCCCAGACCTGGCCCCCAGGCAGCGTGCCTGCTGCCTGCCCCCCTACCTGGCAGCCCGGGGTCGGAGGCTCGGTGGATGCGGGGCAGGACATGGAAGCGTGCGTCACCCGCTGGGGCGGGCCGGCGGGGGCTGGGGGCTCGTCCACGCAGCACATCACCAGCCATGTGCCGGGACAGCTCAGGGGTCTGAAACAAGAGACCGAGCTGCAGCTAGAGCAGAGAGGGACCCCCTGCCAGGTTCGTACACCCCAGTACCTTCACACTCTCTTTCGTGGGAGCCCCGTGTGGCAGCAGCGCAGCCCCTGAGGGCCACTTTTTCACATCTTGTCCGTAGCCAGGGGGCACCAGCACCTGCAGCCGTGACAGAGATGGGATTAGGGAAATGGGGTCAGCACTGGCAGACCCCCTCTGTGATGAGGGACATCCTCAATACAGGAATAAAACTACCCAGGACCTTACCTGCCCATCAATGTAGGCAACCTCTCCACGCAGGACTACCCTCCGCACCGTCCCCTTCACCTGCATGCCCTCAAAGGGGGTCCAACGGGCCTTGGAGAAGACTGTGCTACTGGGGATGATCCATTCGTGCTCCAGGTCCACCTGCCAGGACACTGGGTCAGAGGCAGAAGGGTGGGAGCTGGACCTGGGGTGGGTGGGCAAGGACGCACCTCTACATAGGTGTCCTCCTGTGCTGGCAGCCCAAAGATCTTGCGAGGGTTCTCATAGAGGCGCTGGACGATGTCCTCCACACTGAGCCGCCCCTCAGAGACAGCCGTCAGCAGCAGCGGCAGCATCGTCTCCAGGCCAGGGTACCCAGGGGGTGGCTCCTGCCCCTGCTTCTCCTCCAGTGTGTGGGGTGCTGTAGGGCAGGGCTGGTCACTGGAGGCTGTCCTCACCACTCTCCCTGCTCCACGGCCACCATCCCTGGGGACTTACCGTGGTCAGTGGCAAAGCAGTCAATGATGTCCATGTTCTCCCAGAGTGCCTCCACGTCCTGGTGGGTGCCCAGCTCTGGCCGCACGGCTGCACGGCCCTTCCCGAGGCGGCCCAGGTCGTCCTGGCTCAGGAACAGGTGGTGCGGGGCCACCTCGCATGTCACTGGGATCCCCCTCTGCTTGGCTGCCTTGATGAGGAGGATCTGGGGAGGCTGTGGTTAGTGGGGAACCCACGGGGTGCTGTGCTCCACCCCTGGAGCCCACAGTTGGCCCTGCTCACCTCCTCCCTGCGGGCCACGTGACAGATGTGGACAGGACGCTGATACAGCTGGGCCACCATCAGCACGGCGGCCACCGTCTGCCGCTCTGCGTGCGCCACAATGGGCAAGTGCCGTGGCCACTGCTCCAGGTGCTACGGGCAACGGGGCTGGTGGGCACTGGTGCCACGAGCAGATCTGCCCTGTGCCAGCCCCTGCCCTCCTGCTCACCTCCATCCACAGTGACACATCGTCCATCCGCAGGTTGGAGAAGGTGTCGTTCAGGTACATCTTGAGCCCAGCGGCTGCCCCAGCCAGCGGGCCCAGCGTGCCAGCATTGTCCAAGGAAGCCCCCAGGAAAAGAGCAAAATCGCAGCGGGCCCCAGCCTCAGCCAGCTGCATTACAAGAGGCAGTGGGTGCTTTGGTGGGACCAGTCCTGCCACCAGCAATGAGCCCACCATGGCAGGAGGGGATGCGAGCACCAGGCTGGCAGCAGCTCCTCACCTTCTGCACCAAGGCGAAAGAGGTGGCATCGGTGACAGCAGGGCTGGTGTTGGGCATGGCACACACCATAGTGACACCCCCGGCCAGGGCAGCTGCCGTGCCTGATGCAAAGTCCTCCTTGTGGGTGCCACCCGGCTCACGGAGGTGGACGTGGACATCGATCAGGCCTGGGGAGTGTCAGCGTCAGCACTGGCAGCTGCTGGCCACAGGGGAGATGAGGGACAAGGGCCATCACGCCAGCACAGCACAGAAACATCTCCCCCAGTGCCTGCAGATGTGCCCAGCCTGGCTGCCAGCGCTGTCCCAGCTCCATGTTGACCCCTGGGGCCACTGAACACCCACCTGGCAGACGGATGAGTTTCTGAGATGTCATGCAGTCCACATGCATCTTCAGTGGGGGGGCTGCCCCAATCTGGCCCAGTGCCTGCAGAAACAGCAGGGTCAGGACCCTAGGTCAGGAGCAGGGTCAGCGAGATGCCTGTCCAAGCTGCGCCCCAAAAACAACCCCTGCACGGTGACACCCACACAGTGCCTGCTCCACAGCAACTCTGCTCTGTTTCCTTGCACCCACGGTCCCCACGTGCCCCAGCCCACCTCTACAAAGAGCTTTGTGCACTTGATGTCGATGATGAGGGGCACGGAGTAGTCGACAGCCAGGCGCCGGGTGCGGTAGCCCTTGGTGACGAAGGAGGAGAGCCGGCGTCCCCCCGAGTTGCGCATTGAGAGGTTAATGACCATCTCAAAGTGGTTCTCGGCCAGGTAATCCAGGATGCTGCGCTGGGTCTCCCGGGCACCAGCCTCACTGCTGTCTGCCTCCTCAAAGTGCCAGTCCACAGCCTTCACCTGCAGGCAGTGACCCTGTCAGGGCCCTGCAGCACCCTGGGAGTGACCCTGGCACCGCAGGCCCCCAGCCCTGACCTTGATGCCATGCTCGGTGTAGAAGTCAGCGGTGCCGAGGCTGGCATACAGATTGTAGCCGAGGCTCTCCAGAGTCCGCACTGTGGGCAGCAGCTCGCTCTTGTTCTGGAACAAACCAGGGGCTGGTCAGAGGGCAGAGAGAGAGCGCCCCAGCCTCCCAGCAGTTCTACCCCACAAACCTTGTAGCTGCCGATGGTCAACAGAATGTTCTTCTTGGGGATCTTGAAGCCGGTGCTGAGCATGGCCTTCAGGTACGCCTCGCAGCGGTTCTCCCCAAAGCAGGCAACCTCACCCGTGCTGGTCATCTCCACACCCAGCACCACATCGGCGCCCGCCAGGCGTGAGAAGGAGAACTGGGGCACCTGGGGGCAAGGGGATACTCAGGGGCTGCCTGGCCCTGCACCCCAGCCTGGCCCCATGGCCCCCACTCACCTTGACACCAACGATGCCTGTGCCTGTCATCAGCCCCACGGGCTCCACATCCTCACCCATGATCACCTGGCTGGCCAGAGCCACCAAGTCCACACCCAGGGTCTTGGAGACAAAGGGGAAGGAGCGAGAGACACGAACATTGCACTCTATCACCTTCAGCTGGTCATCCTAGGAGAGGGGGGACAGAATCAGGCAGGGCTGGGGCTCTGGGGTGTTCTCCCCTGGCACCGCACAGTCCCCAGTCCCACGTACCTTGGCGATCAGCTGCAGGTTGAAGGGCCCTGTGACCTGCAGCTCCTGCCCAATGGCGTGGACAATGGCCTTGATGCGCTCCAGTGTCTTCGGGGTGATGTCCTGTGGGGGGGTCACCAGCGTGGCATCACCTGAGTGCACCCCAGCGTTCTCCACGTGCTCCGAAATGGCAATGGCTACCACCACACCGTCACAGGCCACCGCGTCCACGTCAATCTCCTGTGAGCAGGAACATGGTCACAGCCTGTCCCTGGGTGGGGGACTGGGGCTTTCAGGGGGTGTCCCGGGGCTGGAGCAGCCTCCTGGATGGACCTTGGCCTCCTGGATGAACTTGGAAATGACAACAGGCTGCTCCTTGGACACAGCCACAGCGTTGCTCAGGAACTTCTCCAAGTCGCTGTCCGAGTATGCCACATTCATGGCCGCACCGCTCAGCACGTAGGAAGGGCGCACAACACACGGGTACCCCACCTTGCAGCAGAAGTGCTTGGCTGACTGCAGGAGAGATGGAGCCTCAGCACACACAGGAGAGCCGCCCTGACGCAGCTCTCTCCTGTTCACTGGGCCTCACCTCCATGTTGGAGAGCTCCTTCCAGAGGGGCTGGCTGATGCCGATGGAGTCGAGCAGGCGGGAGAACTTGAAGCGGTTCTCGGCTGAGTCTATGGCCTCCGGGGAGGTGCCCAGGATGCGGCACTGCTGCCGGTGCAGGGCCATGGCGATGTTATTGGGCAGCTGCCCGCCCATGGACAGGATCACACCCTCAGGGTTCTCCAGCTCGTAGATGTCCATCACCACCTGCAGCATTGTGCAGGGCAGAGGGATGGCTGGGACAGAGCCATAGCAGCCCTCACCCAGCACCGCAGCTCTCATGAGCCCAGCCCCCTCACCTCAAAGGAAATCTCGTCGAAGTAGAGGCGATCACACATGTCATAATCGGTGCTCACTGTCTCAGGGTTGTAGTTCACCATGATTGTCTTGAAACCCATCTATTGCAAGGTGGGACAAGGTAAGCCCAGAGCCCCCAGCCCCTACCCAGCCTCATCCTGTGACCAGGCACACCCACCCCTTGCTCCACGGGGCGCTGGGGCCCATCTGACCTTGCGGAGCTCCTGGATGCAGCCAACAGCACACCAGTCAAACTCGACGCTGCTGCCAATTCGGTAGACACCGGAGCCAATGACCATAACATGGGGCTCACGGAAGGCCAGGTCGTGCTCAGAGCCATTGTAGGTCAGGTACAGGTAGTTGGTTTGGGCTGGCCACTCTGCTGCCACAGTGTCAATCTGCTTCACCACCGGCAGAATCTTCAGGTCGCGCCGCATCTTCCGCACGGCCAGCTCGGTGCTGCACAGAGCTGGGTGAGCGCCAGGATTGAGGCAGGGAGCAGAACAGGGCCGTCCCCTCCCCATCTCACCTGAGCACGGCCAGAGCCACCTGCTTATCGGAGAAGCCGAGCTGCTTGGCATGCTTAAGCACGGCGGGCGGCATGGTGCCCTGCTCGCCACGGTACGACTCCAGCAGCAGCGCATGGTCCGTGATGTTCTTCATCTTGTGCAGGAACCAGCGGTCAATCTTGGTCAGCTCATAGAGCCGCTCAATGGAGTACCCGGCCCGCAGCGCCGCTGCCAACACGAAGATTCGCTTGTCCGTCGGCGTCTCCAGCTCCTGCCAGGCCAGGGGTTGAGTGTGGCCAAGGGAGGCAGGTGGCCACCTCTCCCCCAAAATGGCACAGCCAGCACAGGCACCCAGACCCCAGTGCTCACCATGTCTGAGGCCGGCTTCACTGTGTGATCAAAGCCCACACAGTTCTCATCCACCATCCTCAGAGCCTTCTGGAACGCCTCCTCAAAGTTCCTCCCAATGGCCATGACCTCCCCTGCAGAAGGAGGGGTGAGCAGGAGGATCCTGTGTCCTCCACGTGCCCCACCGGCGCTGTCCCCTGCGCTCACCCACGCTCTTCATGGAGCTGCCGATCTTGGCACTGACGCGCAAGAACTTGCTGAGGTCCCAGCGTGGGATCTTCACCACACAGTAGTCCAGGCTGGGCTCAAAGTTGGCCGTGGTGGAGTTGGTGACAGAGTTCCTGAGGAGGTGACAGGGGTCAGCAGCTGGGGCCATCCCACCAGAGCAGCACCCTGTCCTGCACTGTGGTGGTACCTCACCTGAGGAGGGGCAGGGGGATGCCCAGGGCAAGTTTGGCAGCCACATAGGCCAGTGGGTAACCAGTGGCCTTGCTAGCCAGGGCCGAGCTGCGGGAGAGCCGGGCGTTCACCTCAATGATGTAGTACTGCGGGCAGCAGGCAGGCAGGGTCCATGGGTGCCATGGAACAGGCCAAGCCAGTGACACAGCCAGACCCACTGCGTCCCTGTGTGCAGTCTCACACAGGCATAGGCACTGCCTCGTGGGACCACATGGCCAGGACCCAGATCCCCCAGGGCAAGGCTGGCTGGGGATCAGGAGCGGGAGACAGAACCCGTAGGGAGCTGCAAGTACCTGCTCTGATTCGGGGTTGAGGGCAAACTGGATGTTGCACTCGCCCACGATGCCCAGGTGCTGCACCACCTTGATGGCTGTGCGCCTCAGCATGAAGTACTCGGTGTCATTGAGGGTCTGACTGGGTGCCACCACGATGGACTCGCCCGTGTGGATCCCCAGCGGGTCCAGGTTCTCCATGTTGCACACCTGGCAGTGGGGAGGTTACTGCAGGCTTGGGGCTCCCCCACCACTCCACGGGCTGTCTGTGGTGGGTTCCTCCCAGTTCCCACCAATCCTCCCCTGCCCAGTCAGGACTGGAAGACACGGGCTGTTCCACTGGGTGGACAACTGGAGTGAACACCCCAGCATAGGGGTGCAGGGCTCTGGTTCACAGGGTGCAGCTCCCAGTGGCACACAGCAGCTGTGCCGGCACCATTGGAGGCACTGGGGGCCCTCCCTCAGAACAAGGTGCAGCCCCCAGCCCCTGCCCTGCATCCACCCCTCTGCAGCAGCCCAGAGGCCTCCTCCCTCCATCCCGTACCGTGACGCAGTTGTTGTAGGCATCTCGCACCACCTCGTACTCAATCTCCTTCCAGCCTTTCAGGGACTTGTCCACCAGCACCTGGGAGGTGTGGGTGAAGGCCTGGCTCACCAGAGCCATCAGCTCCTCCCGGCTGTTGGCAAAGCCAGAGCCCAGTCCCCCAAGGGCATAGGCAGAGCGCACCAGCACCGGGTACCCCAAACGCTCAGCTGCAGCCTGCGCCTGCAGAGAGCAATGGGGTCATAGTGGGAACAGGAAGGACAGGACCCTGCCCTGCTCCACAGCCCCCCAGACCTGCTCCAGGGAAGCAGCAGCCTCGCTGGGTGCCACATGCTCCCCGATCTCCTCCATTTTCTCCACGAAGACCTTGCGATCCTCCGTCATCTCAATGGACGCAACGGGGGTGCCCAGCACCCGCACGTGGTAACGCTCCAGAACACCCGCCTTGGTCAGCTCCACGCCACAGTTGAGGGCCGTCTGCCCCCCGAAGGTCAGCAGCACCCCATCAGGCCGCTCGTTCCGGATCACCTGCGGGGCATGGAACCATGGGACAGACACCACGGTGGGTCCTGCGTTTTCCAGCTGCCTCTTCACCTGTGCTGCCCCTCACATGCCTTCCAACCCTACCCAGCCCTACATGCACTAGGTTCTAGGCCATCCCCCAGCCCAGCCCCACATTCATCCCCCAACTCTGCCATCCCTGCATTCCCAATTTGCCCCCTCCCAGCCAGCATCCCGGGGTGCTCACCTGGGTGACGTATTCAGGGGTGATGGGCAGAAAGTACACCTTGTCTGCCAGTCCCTTAGAGGTCTGCACCGTGGCAATGTTGGGGTTGATCAGCACCGTCTGGATGTTCTCCTCCTTCAGTGCTTTGATGGCCTCATGGGGAGCAGAGGGGTCACAGTTGGTGGCCCTAGGCCCTTGCCATCCCTGTGGCCCCTACCACCCCCTGTGCCTTGGGGTGGGCACTCACCTGTGACCCTGAATAATCGAACTCGCCTGCCTGCCCAATGGAAAGGCCACCAGAGCCCAGGATCAGCACCTTGCGGGGCCGGGCTGCATCCAAGTCCCCCGCTGGTGTCTTGGTGTAGGTCAGCCACTCCTGCAGGCGCTCCCGCACTGGGGGGATGTGGTATGCTGGGGACAGGGCACCCCCATGCACAGCCCTGCCCTGCAGCCCTCAGCCCACAGTCCCGCCTGCCCCTCACACTCACACCCACCTGTCCGGGCGTTGCTGTGCCCGTCCCGCAGGTCCCGCGCCGCCTCCATAAAGACATCAAAGAGACCCTCCAGGTCCGTGGGGCCAGCGCAGTGCTCAGGGTGAAACTGGACACTGTGGAGGGGGTCAGGCAGGGCACACCCCTATGAGCTGCCATCACACAGCCACAGCCCCAAACCCCAGGCCCCTGCTGTCGGCACACACACCTGAAGAAGGGCTTGTGCTGGTGGACGAGGCCCTCGTTGGAGCCATCGTTGGCGTTGGTGAAGAGCGGCAGCCAGCTGGGCGGGAGGCTGCCCGCCTCCACCGCGAAGCCGTGGTTCTGCGCCGTGATGAAGCAGCGCTGCGTGTCCTCATGCAGGCAGGGCTGGTTGTGCCCACGGTTCCCGTACCTGTGTGGCAAGTCAGGTATCAGAAGCCCCAGCAGCCAGGACCCCTGCAGTAACTCTGGACCCCCACTCACCTCATCTTGTAGGTACGGGCACCGAGGGCCAGGGCAAGCAGCTGGTGTCCCAGGCAGATCCCAAAAATGGGCTTGGGCTGGGGTGCATCCAGCACCCGGCACAGGCTGGACACTGTCTCCTGGCAGAGCTGTGGGTCCCCAGGGCCATTGCTGATGAACAGCCCATCAAAGTCTGTGTCAAGAGAGCAGCAGGGTCAGAGTGGGACCCCCAGCCCCTCAACATTACAGTAGGGCCCCCAAGATCCACCCCCCCACAGGCACTCCTGGCTACCAGCAGAGAAGTGCTCTGACCCTGCAGCTCTCCTGACACCCCAGCAGGGTTGCAGCCGAGGTGTTCTGACCCCACAACACCCATTTGAGAGGCAGCAAGGCCCTGCCAGTCCCCCACGGTGCCCCCACCCTGAGCCACACCAATACCACAGTCCAGTCCTCCATGCCAATCACAGCAAGGCAACCCGAGCCCATGGCCCTGCTCCTGTGCTGCCACACTGAGGGTCCTGAGCCCCAAAGCCCCCAGGAACAATGACACTGAGGCTCTTCACATCAGGGCACTGAGCAGGACTGCCTGCTGTCCTCAGCACCAACCATGCAGATAGTCCCTATGCCAGACCCCATTCTCCCCACCCTTGGTGGGGTCCCAGACTGTCCCCAGTCACTGCCATCTCACCTGCAGGGTCCAGTGGGTGGTCCCAGGGCACCACAGTGACAGTGGCCCCCCGCTGGCACAGACACCGAATTTGGTTGTTCTTCAGGCCACAGTCGAGGGCCGTGACACGCAGCGACCCGCCCGGGTTGAACACTCGTGGCACCTGTGGGAAGGGGAGTGGAATGCCCGGACTCCTGCTAGGGCCAGCCTCCCACAGAGAGGGGCTCCACAGCCCCCCGCTGCCCCCCAGCCCCGCCACACCTTCAGTGACACCTCCTGCACCAGGTGCTTCTTGTTGGGGTCCTCAAAGGAGAGGCTCCCCTCGGGGGTCCCATCCGGCACCAGCTTCCCCAGCAGCGTCCCCTTCTCACGGATCTTCTTTGTCAGCGCCCGGGTATCCACCCCTGCAAGTGGGCTGTGAGACACAATCCCACGCTCCCAGCCCACCCCTGTGCCCTGGCAGCATCAACAGCCCCAAATGCCAAAAGAGGCTCAACCCTGGGGGGGCAAATTTCAGGGATGGGTCTGGTTTCAGAACTTGCAGACCCATAGCCCCCACCCCCCACCCTACTCTGCTGTCTCCCAGTCCCACCTTCTAGCCCAGGGATGTTCTGCTCCTTCAGCCACTTGTCCAGGGATTGGGATGCACTCCAGTGGCTGGGGGTCTCTGAGCACTCGCCAACCACCAGTGCAGCCACGTGGATCTTGCTGGACTCAAACCACTGTGAGGACAGAGGGTGAGCAGGGCAAGGCAGAGGGTCACCAGCCCAGGAGAAACCCCACAGAATACAAACCCCATTCCCACAGCACAGGACCAGCCCTACCAGTGCTGGGCTGTCACTTGCCCCCACCTTGTCCTACACATATCACAGCGAGGCTGAGCCTTAGTTCAGCACAGTCCCTGGATCAGGGAGCTCCGGGACAGGGTGTCCAGGCCCCCACAGTGCTCCTGGACAGCAGCCTACTGCCCATGTGCCAACATGGCCCATGCCACAGGACCCCTCAGTTTGGCACAGCTGCAGCACAAAGCAAGCCAATGGGAAAGCACCACTCCCACCAGCCACAGCCTTGCCAACAAGGTCCAGACATGCCAGTGTGCCCTGTCCCGTGGGATCAGGGCTCTGGCTCCCAGAAGCACAGGCCACAGCAGAGACCCACACACCACAGGCCCATGAGGGCTGCTAACAGTGAGACCCCCACGGTCGGAGTGAGGAGGCCGGCACAGCACGGCCGAAGCAGGGCTGGACTCTGCCCCAGGACAGGCAGCGTGGAGGTCAAGGGGTTGGGAGGGGGCTGGGGCCTCGAGCAGCCCCTCTGCCCAGCCCTGCCTTGTCACAGAAGTTCGAGACTCTCACCTTGCAGCAGAGCCCTGGTGAGGAAACACCCAGCCCCAAACTGCAAGTGCTGCGAGAGCACCCCAATCCCAGGGCACTGGGGTCTCCCCCTGCCCAGCCCCAGTCCTCACCATGGCAGCGCACGCTGGGGCCCACAGCAGCTCCGAGCCCTGCAGAGTCGGAGTCAAACCTCTTCCTGCCACCATGTGCCACTGACTGTGCCCCGGCACCCTGCGCCGTCCCGCCCTGGCACCTCACGCCATCCCCGCGGCCCCGGCAGCCTGCGGCGTTCCGTTCTGCCACAGTGACACCAGGGCAGGACCCGCAGCCCCTCGCTCACCCTGCTGAGGCCGAAGGCGTCGGACTCGTCCCGGGGCACTCCGTAGTTACCCACCAGCGGGTAGGTAAGCACCAGGATCTGCGCCTTGTAGGAGGGGTCGGTGAGGGCCTCGGGGTACCCCACCATGCCAGTCTGGAACACTGCAGGGGATCGGGATGGGGGCGATGCGGGGAGCAGCCCGGCCCCGCGTCTCGCCGGGGAGCACCGAGCTGGGCACAGCCGGGCCGATCCCAACCCCGCGCCCCGGACAGGCCTCACGTAGGGGCGCCGAGCGGACGGAGTCCCCGGGCAGGGCCGGATACCCCGTTCCTTCTCCGTCCCGCGCCGTCGCCGGTCTCGGGCCGCCCCACGGCATCCCGGCCCGGCCCGGCCCCTCGGACGTACTCACCGACTTCCCCCGCGGCAGCGGCTCCGACGGCCCCGAAGGGGCGGCCGGGCAGCACCGACCCGTCCTGCAGCACCAGGCGGGCCATGGCGTCGCCACGTGCGTTCCGGCGGCTCCGCGGCGGGGACCGAGCGGGGCACGCGCCGCTGTCTGCGACGGCGGCGGGAGGATCCGGGGCGGGACCGCACCGGGACCGCCCTCAGGGCGGGGCAGCGGCACCTGGGGCTCCGGCCGCGGGGGG